>JAGDQP010006091.1:29559-59325 GCA_022664845.1 Lepisma saccharinum
AAAAAATAAATGATGAAGGAGGATGAACGGATAGGCGTAAACGAAATACATGATTAATGTTTCGCATTGTAAAGGCGATTGCTTTCTTAAGAATAACTATCGTATAGCTAAATACATTCTGCACAAATTACTCCGTCCGTCTCGCCTCCCAAAATGGATACCAAAAGAAGAAGAAAAGGAACTCAATGAGAAAATAGGGCTCATTCTTTATTTCCAGCACAGAAAATTGCAGTATCGGATCTTCGCACGTTAAGACGAAAGAAAGCATTGCATACTATGATTCATACAGGGAAGAGAACAAAGTACGGTCTAAAAATAAAATGGGATAAATAGTACAGTACGTAATACATAGAGAATTACCCTGTGTTGTATATGTTGATTTTTTTGTAAGGTAGCAAAGGTATCATCTCGGAAAACAGACAAAAACGTAAGTACATGGCATATATAATTAGACAATATGTAAATTGTAAAAGTATTTAACTTTTACAGAATGTTCAACGTTTCTATTATATCGAAATAATATATTTATATTTATGTGCAACAAAATTTATAATCAAATTAGACTTTCGTGTTTTACCACTTGGAGCACGCTTTCGACTGATTTGTGTATAATTATTTTTTTACCCACTTGAGACTCGTTTCACAGTGTTCCCATTCCTGGCGCTCTGAGGAGACCTCAGCCTCATATCAAATTGAGTACCAAAGTGTCCTTGGTACTCCTGGACGCCTTGGGAGGTAAAGGCAATCGAGCGTGGGACTGACCGCCTCACCTCATTTCGTGTCGTAGGTCGAGAATATGTGGAGCGCTACGTCCATATCCCCGTTGCGCCATGCGTGCGCATTGCGCACAGCGGATAGCTTTCTTCTACTCAGTATCAAGTGTGGCCAAATACGCAAGTATAGTGTTTCCTATAAATACTAATAACAGAAATGTAACAAATAAATAAATAAATTGGTCGATATGATAAGAAACAATAAACTTATATCTGGGCACGATGGACACTGAGTGATTAGTTTCTGTAAAACATAATTATACACAAATAGGTTGAAAACATGTTCCAATTGGTAGAATACAAAATGTCTAGGTTCGAAATAAATTTAGTAAGAGTTAGAGGCTGAGTGTATACTGTATAGTGCAAAAATATCATAAGAGGAAGTTAAAACCCACACCAAATTGAAAGCAGCATGGCAAATTGAAATTACTCAACCCGAACCTGAAGTCTCTTTCTCTCCGGATACTTCGGTTGAGCCTGCGTTATTGCTTCTCTGTAACTCTTCAATAATCATTTCTACTGCAAAATTAAAATTTTGATGTTAAAAATTTTTGATTTAATCGTTCGTTCCCCATGTAGATTGTAAATATTATAGAGTTTAATGTTTGACTAGGAATTGTCACAAAGTTACTTGCATCTTTTTAATTACGTTTCGGGAACAATTCTATTGTTATTTTTAAAGTTCTACCTGCAGAACCATCTCATCATATCTTCTTCTTATACCTGGGCTGGGTAGTACGTAAGTATGTAAGATGTTTCGGAAGAAAAAGAATTATTCCTTTCCTTCAAAAGAGTACGCAAAAGTAACCTCAAACTAGTGCATTTCTTGTTTATATTCTGCAATATAAACTTCAGGAAAGTTTGTCGAGAGAACAGCGTTTACTTTACTTTTTTTTAAAAAAATCCGTAATATAAAGTCTCGGAAAAACGTTAAACAAATAATACATTTTGTTTCATTTTAAACAGAAAACAAGAGAAGACGACTCAAAACAAGGCCGGAAATTCCTATTCCGTATCACAAACACGGACATTATTAAACTTCATCAAGCAAATCGGAGATAAACAAGGTTGTTTTCTTCCCAAGGAAGGGCGGAGGGGTAAAACATGACGAATGTTGTTTCTCATAAACTTGTGTGGTTTATACTTTCTGCGTTTCCAGAAACTTTCAAAATAGATTGCGGTACGTGATGTGGTGTAGAATAGCAAAGAAAACATCTCAAACTGTAAATTGCTAGAACTGTGTTAGTTATATCTCAATGTTGTCCACTGAATGATTTACACATATCAAACTGTATTATTGTTGATGATATTCAAAGTGCTTTGCTTCAGTTCCTAACAGGAACTACTTTTCTGTTCTTTTTTTTTTAAGTAGATGAACCACCACACTGATTGTATTCGAAGTTGGTTTTCTAAACAATTTAAACAATTGCAGATTTGTTTACGCCTCCCCCTTTGCATCACACTTTCTACCCCAGCTCTGAAAAAAAAAATTGGAAGAGATTTCTAAAAAAAAAAGCAAGAATTCTTTTTCCATTTTAAAAGATTCAAAAGAAGCCGTTGTTCATTAATCAGACGAACCCTAACAATGAAACATCTTTTTTTATTTTTTTTAAAAAAAAAAGCATATTAAAGTTGTCTTTTTTTGGGGGTGTCTGTAATTTTTGATGGGGAAAAGAGGGATTTTTTTTAGTCATCCAATTGTCAACTGGTAAAGTTTGTTGTTTACAACGTTTTAGGGACGATATTTTTCTTAAGAACCATCGTTTTTACGTACATCAGTCAAGGATGCATGAAAATCCTCATTATCAATCTCTCTCTCTCTCTCTCTCTCTCTCTCTGTAAGTCACTAATGTCAAACAGCAAAAGGAAGAGATGAAGGATGCGGATAATGGGAACAAGATAGGAGGATAAAAAGCCAAAGAAGAAGGAAAAGACGCAAGAACACAAACATTAAAATAAAGATAAAAGCACATGACGGAAAGTAAACAGCTTTTTCATTTTTATTTTATTTCTGCCAAAGCCTTAGTAAATCCAACAAACATAGCGTACGAGGGTGATTTTTTTTTTCTATACTGTTTTTCTCAAGTAAACGCTAACGATAAAAAGAAAATATTTCGGTAGCTAGAAAATGTTAGTAAAAAAAGAAAGAAAAGAAAAGAATAATGTGTTTTCCACACGGACTTTTTAAGAAAACAGTGAACAAGATTGTCTAAATATTTGAAGCAACAAATATTGTTTCCTGCTTGTTACTGCCCAATTTATACATAAAATTATTTCCTTGGAAGAGGTAAGGAGAGAAATTTAGTTAAATAATTAATGGAACATATGCCTTTAACATATTCCTCAACTGAAATTGACATTCAATTCTGACCGAGAATTTGGAATCCACAGCGGTCACTCTTGAGAGATTTACAAACAGTTTTGAAAGTAAGAGAAATTAGTTCACGTAATTAATTCCCAAAACGGGTCTTTAGAAAGGATTAAAAGCGATATATATTCGGCGTAGTGATATCACTTTGCACCTGGTTCACTATACTAACGTGGTTGAGGTTTGGCTTCCTCATACATTTTGTGTTTATTTATTTACATGTTGCTTGCTTAATTGATTTAATTGTTTTAATGGCATAAACGTACCGGTAAGCTTCTAAGAATTGGACCTACACTTTTTTGGTAAGGTTGGCTTCGAATAACTCTGCTTAATGGACCCTTCAGCACGGGACTTGAACTCGTGATCACACCCGAAGAAAGTGAGCGCTATAACCTCTTGACTAACCTGGAGGTTTGATATTGTAAATGTTGTTATTGAAGATATAGACGTATACGAACGTAAAAAACACACACACATAAAGAAGACACATTCAGACAAGCGTTACATGATCGCAAACAACTCTAATACTGGTTTCGTGTGTTAACATACGAAAGATATTACATGATTTTGATTTGTCTGAATCGTTATCAACATCCTAAACAAGCTTTGCCGGTTCACTCTTCAAATGGAAACTCCTCACTTCCATCGGATTTGATCCAGTAATCACGTTCACGAAAGTGAGCTTGTTGATCATTCGGCCATCCCGGGTGCCCGTTAAGTATGGTCCTCGAAAGTGGTATACATGTGTCTGGCGTAAAATAACTTCTCCATCAGAAAATAAAATAATTTCATGGACAACCCATCGGAACCCAACCAAAAATCCTTGCAAATCTTTCGAAGCTTACAAACGGGTTTAGGATGTTAATAAAAACTAAAGTACAGAATCTTCAGAACATATTATAAATTAAAACAGCTTGCCACTGTTGCAGTTGGAAACAAAATTTAAAAGACTTTAATCTATCAGACTTTACTACTCAGCTCCCTTCTTCTCATCTTCCCTTCTTGTATTCTTTCCCTTTCAGATTTTGAAACAAAAGAAGTCTCAGAGAGAGTGGAAAAGCCACCAATCATCAACTTAAATTCTGCAAACCCTCTCGTTCTCTCACGCTCTCTTTCTTTCTTTCTCTCTCTCTCTCTCTCTCTCTCTCTCTCTCTCTCTCTCTCTCTCTCGCGAGTACTCGAGATGTTCGAATGTATTGAATTCAACTGTAAGAGAATTCTCCATGTCTCATTTTCCAATTGAAGATTTTCTTGTTCCAATTGAGGGATGTAGGGTTCCAAAAGAACACAAAAGAGAGAGAGAGAGATGAAATAAGTGAGACGGATAGAATGGTGCAAAAAAGAGAGAGGTGGAGGAGACACGAATGAAGAAGAAGAGGAAAATAGAAGGGAAATGAATTATATGTATGCACAGACAGAGGGAGAAGTTGAGAGAGGAAGAGGAAATAAAGAGACACGATAAAATGCTCATAGAAATAGACAAGAATGATGGGGATGGGTGGAAAAGAAATCTGTTATCGCATACGAACCAGGTTGACTGTTCTTAATTAGGTGCAATAGTAAAGGAATGACTTTGAGGAATCTGAAATGGATTGAGAGCTGTTGATGAAAAGTGAATGGTTTGATATAATACCAAATTGAGAAGACGAAGAGATCAACGGGTTACTTCTCTTTATCATCTTTCCCAGTCTAATTTCCTCTATTTTTTCCTCTCTTTCTTTCTCGAGAACACCCTTCCTCTCCCTCCCCCCAACCCACTACACACATATTTATACACGAGTATGGAGAGCTTGGTAGCCTCTGTGATAGCCTGAGATAACTTAGCTATCAAGAACTAAATCCGTCATTTTTGTCGCTATTTACGGTATAGAAGAAGTTTGATGCAAAAGTGATTAAGCTTAATGTTAACAGGATATGTAGTGAAAAAGTGTGAATAGAAGTGATTGTGAAGAAACAATATGCACATCCATACAAAAGTTGTAATAAAAAAAGAAGGATGATAACCTTATGTGTGTTCTTGTGCTAAAAACTAGTAACATTTCATAGAAAACGTGTATAAAACTGTCTAATATATTATCGTATAAACAAGAAAAATAATGGATATAAACGATAAATGGCTTGAATACGTTCACGGAATTTAATTTGGTTTTAGCTTTAAGTTCTGTCATCATCAGATCATTAGCCTTACATTAGTGTTTGAATAAGGATGTCTATTATCTCTGTCTAATCCTTTAAACTATATGTTACTAGAGCATACATAAGGAGGGAGCAAACCTCCCACAGAGTTCCTTGATTTGTCTTCGTATCTTACAGAATACAAATACTTATCTTTACATCTCCGTATGTGTACAATTTAATTGGTGAGAAGTGTTTATTCTAGACATCTCTCTCTCTCTCTCTGTGTCTTTGTCTCTCTATCTGTCTGTCTCTCCCTCTCTCTCTGCGTCAAGAGTAAATTATCCAAAGATATAATGAGAGGAAAATTATTGTGTAGTAGACTGTATTTTAAATATTGCTCTTCTAAGTGTCACGTTATTTTAATATTTTGATTTATAATTTTGGACTGAACATTCGCCTACGGCCTTTGTAAGTCACAAGTCTGAGGGATGACGTTTCTGGGCGAACAATCTTTCGAAGTAGAAGTGAAAAGCTTATTAGTCTAAATACCTGCCTTACATTCGCGTGGAGAAGCTTAGCAAAAACCTCTAAAATATGAGTCAGAATAATCACCAACTGGATTTGAATCTGTGTACTTTCCTGTTGTTGGTTCAGGACCGTATGATAAAGAATATTTCGCAACAAATAATGTATTTTAAATTACGTTGTACCCAATACTCTGATTTTTTTTTTACTTTGTAAGTATTATTTTGTATTCATCACAATGTATTGCACTTATTATTATCAGCTTACGTAACTGAAACAATATATGTTTATCGTAACGGCTACAATACACCTACCGTATCAATATTTTATCGTAATATGTACCAAACATTACAAAAAGATGTATCATGTACCGAATTTTAGTAATCGTTACAAAAATTTAATGCTTTACAGGATTACTTTAAGGTATACTTTACTTTAACGCCAACAGGTTAGCTTTAAGGCGGAATCCAAATAGGTTTTTCCGTCGTTTTCGTTTTACGTTGATTATTAAAATTTGAGTACAGGTAAAACAAAAAATAGCTTTCGTGAACTAAAGTTTGTTTCAAACTTCAATAATGAATTCCATTAGTGTTGAAGAAGTAACCTTAAAACCGTGTCCGAACACCGTTATTTTGTCTCATACGTGTTTTGACATAATTTTGAAGTTCCTGTTAATATTTATTAAAGGTTAATAAATGCTGTTCATTATTGAAGTACGAAACAAATTTTAGTTCACAAAAGTTTTTTTTTTTTTGTTTTGTTTTACCTGTACTCAAATTTTAATAATCAACGTATAATGAAAACGACTGAAAAACCTACTTGGATTCCGTCTTAAAGTAAATCTGATATAAAAAAAAATATGTAACGTTTACTTAAAATTCGGTATATGTACCTATTTCCTTAAAATTTGGTACATATTACGATAAAATACTGATACGGATATCCTATGCTATGTGGAAATATTTTTTTCTTCTCAATATTTAAACAATAGAACTTTTTTTAAAGCGATATGTTGATGTTGATGCTTTTCAATATGTTGATGATGTTGATGCTATGTTTATATTCTCATTTACATTATATAATATTATAATCTGAATTCAAAGGAAGTCAATATTATGTTTGTATTTCTCTGTTTATATATAAATGTTTTTGCTTTTAAAGTAACTACAATATTCTGTTATATTCTGAAGTTTTTCTGTTGTTTTCAAATGTATATTTAACGATGCTTGCGGAAGGAAGCTGAAAAAACATATACACACAAACTCACACAGTGATGTGAAATGCACCGTTGGGAAAATGCAACTAAAATTCAAATGCAACGTGTTTGACGAGGAAGTAGAGCAACTAAGGATAATGTTTTAGATAAGGAAGTCTATTGGTTGGGGGATGGGGTAGGAGGCGAGAACTAAAAACAGGGGAGAAGGTGAAGCAAGGTACTAAAGGAAGGAAGGAAGGAAGGAAAGGCGAACGAAGGAAGAGAACTTGAGATGTTATGGAAGCGTGTCAGGTGGGACTGAGAACCCAGTGTCAGCAGAAAAGAGGCCATTATCTAGCGTCGGGGTTTCGTCACCGAGACACCAACCGCTTCCACTCTGCATGACGATGAGGCCACTATGCTTGAAGGAAAATGCTCAAATGCATGGCGTGCATCGGTTGAAAAGACCTTCTTGGCTCGTCAGTCACTCTTTTTTTTCTTTCTCTCTCTCTCACACACACATTCACTCAGTAACATTCCCCTAGCGAATGCATATATACGCTAAGGGAACAAGGTGGAATATTCTTCCAGGGAAATGAAACGACAATCCCAGATAAGACGAAAGAATTACACGCCACTTTTCTCTGTGCCAAGTAGGTGGAGGGAAATACGAGTAGGAATTGCCAACCATCCTTTTCTCTTTTTCTAGTTTTTTTATTATTTTCCTTATCTTTTTCTCTGGAAAGTGCCTTTAAAACGATTAAGTTAGATTATGTGACATTGTCAGATAGAGAAGCAAAGTATTTTCTTTCTTTCTTTTTTTAAAAAAAAACAGGCTACAGTTCTTCTTCATCATGTTCTATTTTCGTACATTTGAGTGGAAAAAGAAGTTTTTACATCTTACGGAAATAAAGTGGACATCCTAAAATACTATGCAGCCTGGTGATAATGTATTGTACAGCGGGTTGCATCTTATTGCGATCGGCGTATCCCCGGTATGTTACAGTGGTGCAGTAATTTTGAATTTTATTTATGATCTCTAGGCATGTAAGACTCAGGCCGGGATAGGGGTGCTGAAGGGATTCGGGAAGGTGTTGGTCAGGGCCTACGTTGAAGGTGCCATCCCGGCATTTGCCTGGTGTGACTGAGGAGAAACAACAGTGGTAATGTTCGATGCCTTGTAATCAAAGATTTCCAGTTCGATACCCGATGGGGACACAAATGTATCTTTTTCCAAATCATACTGTAGATTCTTTCTTTGGAAAAAGGGGATTCAGTATGAACGAGAATGGCGACTGATTAAACCAAAATAACTATAAATGTTCATGTGATTAGAAATGTATATATTTATGTCCTTAATATAAATCCTTCACATAAAAGATAACGATCGTTTAAGGGACCAAAGGGAATTAAATAATAGTAATCGCAAGTTGAAGAAGTACCACAATATAATAGATAATTTTATCCCAAATTTGAATGGGGAGCAAAAATAGTACACGAAATGTTCCCAAATTAACTTAAAATTGGATTTTTAAAAGAATATAATAAAATTTAGGAGATTGAATTTAACATTAATAAAATACAAAGGCCAAAGTTACTTTACAGAATAAAGCATATATCCATCGCGTGAACGTCAAGCTTTAATTGAAAGAATGAAGAGCGTAAATAATTAAGATAGAAGAATGTATGTTCAAACCACTGACAAAAGAAACTACTTAAAATGCAAAAACTTTTTCATTATATACACATGGATATATATACAAAAACATGGTACCATATTCTGGAAGAAAATGATGTGAAGTAGCTAAGCTATAAGGAGCTTTTTCTCTCTTTAATTTTATCCTGTATATTAAAGTAAGAAGTTCCATATCCTTTCCAGAACCTAAAAAGGAAAAGAAAACCTCCCATTTCGCGTGCATATTTTTATGCCCCCCTCTATCTCTTACTTAAGCTTTTCATCTATCATTAGCCAGTTCGATTTTCCAGCCTAGAAGATGTAATGGCGGTTTCAATCTCCAACTTCTCACAGTTTCTGCCGCTGTGTTAGATTCTCTTGCCCCCTCCCTCCCGCCCTACAAACTCCCACTCTCTATTCTAGCAAAACCTCCGTCTCCTCTTTTCAGAAGCATTAGCGGTCCGCCCCTGACTCTTGCCTCCCTTACTCTCACCCTCACTCCATCATCCCTGCAAGAGCTCTGCACAGGAATTTAATCATATGGTAATTCAAAGCGTCTTGTTTCGACAAGATCCACTAGGATTGGTAGGACCTCAGGACGTGAAGCAAAGACAAGCCATAGTCCATGTTCAAAGCTGCGTTGCGGGGATCAACTCCCTGACACTACCATTGTTGCTGTGAAAGCAAGGATATTAATGTTTTGTTTACATTGAGGATTATGTACGAGGGGCCTTCCCCTACGTATATAACTGATCACGGCAAAAGCAACAACACTATATATCTAGTATGTTGTGTATGTACACAGTAATTTACTAGAAAATGCCTTCATGAACTTGTACAGTCCTTCTGACAAATCCTTATCATCTTGTACGCAGTTACAGAAACAACAAACACTGCAAGCAGAAATATCATTTTTGATCCCCTCATGTGTTGGTGTCAAATTATTTTGTGACCCTCCAACATCTCAGCGATCTGTCAAAACTAGATAAAATTCTATAACTGAGAGCGAAGAACAGAACACTCGGTTCATATTGGAAAGTTTAGGATGTTTAGAATAGAAGTATTTCTTGTACATTTGTTTCATGGCACGTTAAGGAGAATTTGAGATAAGTTAGATTACCTCCGAAAGTACCGAAGCAGTTGCAAATGTTATTTTAATATTTTTATGTACACTATTTATACTATAAAACATTAATCACTTTTGTACTGGATTTTATGTTAAATATCAATTCTGGTTTTGCTACTAGATTGCGATAACAATTGCAGGATTTAATTGAAAAGTCACTTTACAGCAGTCTTGTATTACAGTAATATAGTGCAGGTTATGTATAAGATAAAATTTATTTATCCCGTCCCGGCGCAAGTTACTTAAAGTCTAATATTAATTTTCAGTATCTCAGAACCATTAGAAGCAGTGTGACGAAACTGCAAAATCTCTATAATGGGTTACTGGAAAGGTTAATCTCCGTTATGTTTTGTAAGCCTTCATTTCAATGAAACTTGAATAACTCTCCTGTTTGTGGTAAACCTTCTTCATAAAAGTTGTCACGTAACGTATTTTAATTGTTAAAGTACTATTTGATAGATTCTTTGTAAGTAAAAGATACTTCAGTAACATTAAATCTCTACCACATAATGTGACATACATGTTTTTCTCTATTTAGAAATGATCAATAGAAAAAAGTTTGGCCTGAATTTATGGTTTTCAGAGCTCAAGTTATGCACTGGCCTACTCGCGTATTTTATGTTAGGATGTGAAATGATGAGTTGGTTCTGACTTGGTCCAATCTGAGAAGCTAGACGATAGAAAAGAATAGGAACAAGTTTTCGTTAAGGTTTGTAGACATCGTTGATTGTATATGTTTATTCCAGATTGAGGAATATAATTGTCTTAATTAGATAGGCAGGAATAATTAGATGATATTACATGTCTATATTGTACTGAAGGATAGGATGTTGTATCCAAGGATGAAACGCACAAAGCTGAACTACGTGTTCTTAGTAACTACATAGAACTAATAGAACATAAAAATAACAGAAGGGTTTAAGAAGAAGACGACGCATTGAGATTTCGTCTGCTGTGTAGGAGTCACTTTAGAAATCCCCCGAAATAACCTTTCCGAGTATTACAGAAATAACTTTAATTCAGCAGCATCAAATAAGTACCGAGATCATACGTTAATAGATTACCTATTTCGGATAAGATTATGTACTCGTTAAAGGAACAAACAGAGAACTACCACTATAAAGACACATTTGTCTTAGAAGGTAGCGAAGTCCTATGTCATTAGGACATATCCAGACTAAGCTGTGAGAACACGGAGAATGAAAGTCACTGAACGTGCAGTTGCAGGCTGTCAAATGTTCAGTTCCAGATGAACCTGCCGAACGTACGGCTATGGCAACTGAACATATTTAGTTAAAGGTATTTAGTGAACGGAAACAATATGTTCAGTAAGCGGTGTACCAGACGTTATAGTGTACCATGTTTCGCTGCATGTACCATACAAGTTGGCTCTTGTACAGTTCGTAGTATCAGATGTTTTGTTGACGGTAGCAGAAAACCTTTAACTGAACCTGTTTAGTTAAAATTTATGGATCGATTTTTCTCCGTGAAGGATTGACCACTTTCGCATTCATAACATAGTGAACCCAAGACCCATTTTTAACAGCATACGTATTTTTCAAAAATATTCCCAAGCCACAGCACAAAACAGGCACTCGCTATTTATATAACGGCATTTCTATCAACGCATTTCAAGTAGTGCTATTCACTATCAATAGCTTGGTTCATTTCAATAACCTGTCAGTTCTGACGCTGAAGTGAGTTCAATGGAAGGCAAGGAGCGGAATAAATTGATTTTTTATTTCAAGTGGAACTAGGTTAAGTTACGCAATTCAGTGATTTTGTGACTCAGTACGTTGAAAAAAAAAAGAAGAAAAAATTGGATGATGACTCACAAAGAGGAGGGTTTTACTGATTAGCTGCATACGTTATGAGGAAAAATGGTGGGTTTGCGGGGATGGTCCAAGGGAGTAACTAATAAATAATGCATTATCGTCATTGTCTTTGAGGGGCCAATGCCTTTTAATAGTTTCTTAATGTGTGTGGTGAAGAAAGATGGCACAAAAATGATTAGAGGTCAGTAGTATTTCTAAACAAAGTTATTATATAGTAAGCTTATCAGAGAGCCGAAATGAACCGACTGGGCACATAATATATGAGGATGAAGGAAAAGAAAGGACAAAAGAAAAGAATATTCTTGCATGTTCATTAGTGTTGCGTGTTAATCCTTTGCGTGCAGAGGAAAGATACAGTTGGTGGAACTGGACAGGGAGATGGGGGTGGTTAAGTGGACGATGACTGGTCGTGTAACACAGGAGAGGGGTGAAGAGAGGGGTGAAGAGAGGGAGTGAATGGGGCGAAAGTATATTGAAAGTAAGTATGTAGAGTATAGAAAGAGTCCATGACATTATAGTATATAAATAGATGTTCTGGCACAGAGACAAAAGTTGGAGGTGTATTGACTATCTCTACTGCTAGAGTATACTCTCTCTCTCTCTCTCTCTCTCTCTCTGAATCAGATGATCTGAGTTCGCATGATGATAAAATATCCTTTCAAGCTCACAAGTTCGATTAGCATTAATCACATATTAAAAAAAGGGGATAATGGAATCATTCTAGAGAATTGACGACAATAGTGTATGCTTGTAGGTCTGCGCAAGGACGTAAAAGCTTCACAATTCTGGAAGAAAGTGAAGGGTTTACTGGACAAGTCATTTATATTAATACTTTACACGTTTGAGTGACGATCTTGCGCGGCAAGCCCTCTCCCGATTAAAGGGGAGGGGAAGGTAGTCCGCAAAGTCTAAGTATAGGTTCCACCCACGCTACAATGTACTCCCCCCACAGTGCCAATTTTTAACACAATCTACTCGCTGATTTAATTTTGCAAATTTTGTATCAATAAAATTTTCTGGAATAAATTTAACAATTAAAAGGAAATTGGTACTTTCTAGATAGGTTGTTAATAGTCTTGACGTAAATATTGGATTCTTGAGGTTCAAGAATGATATCCTTGAAAACGAAGCGTGTGCTTGCACTCCAGCACATGAGCCATTTTCTGACCATTCGGTACAGCCGATATCGGTTCTCTTACCATGGTCAAACTTCCGGATCACACACAAGTTCAACGTAAGAATGAAAACCTATAATCCTCTACTATCTCCTGTTGCAAAGTTAGTGCGCTTGAAGTATATACATAAAAGAAAAAAAGTACTAGAATTCCTTCCTTCCTCTCGCTTTCAAACCCAATTTAATGAAATTTAGCTTACCTGCCGAGAGAAGCTGTTTCATTTTGTTTCAGCATGCCGTTGAAACAATGTTTTCCTAAACTTTCCCTCCGTTAAGAAACCTTGGAAACATATTACGTTATTCTGTGGAAACGCCAATTATATTCCGTCCAATTATTCACATAAAAGAAAGATTGAGAGAGGGAAAAGGAGAGGTAGAGAACGCGGTAACCAATTTGCAAGTTTTCTCCATACCTCCTCCCTCCTCTTCCTCCTTAGAATATGCATTAATATGAATTAAAATGTTTCTTTAGAAATTCAAACTCAAGCATTTTGGCCTTATTTTTTTCCTAAAAAGAAAAATACCAACTTCTCTCTTCGTTTCTAAACAAGTATTTTGTTTACTAATATTAAAAAAAAAATCTAGAACGGTCTTAAAACAAAGTATATTTAATTACTCAAATCTAAAAGATTGGTGAAACATTATACTGTATTTAAAAATCATGTTTATAGGTATAATATTATAATGACCTATTGATGTCCCTGGAGACTACACAAGGCAGATTATTAAGAAAACAATTGTTCGTTTATTGATTTTTCCGGTACTTTGTGCTATTTTTAAAACTAGGACATTTGTCATACCTACAGTGTACTCTTTTAATAACTTAAATTTTCTGCTTTTTAAGATTTTAAGTAGCAATAAGACAGTCTCATTACAATTAAATGTTTAAAAGGTCTTTTTTTTTTTGTTGCATGAAAAGAACCGATTTGCAATATGTTTCGTTTTTCTGCACTAGAGGGCAGAGTATTAGAAATCACCTAGAGACACCTAGGGTTAGTTTTGAGATCTCGCTGAATATTGGCAGACAAATAGAGAAAACTATTTTCTTTAGTTATATATTTAGAAATATTATTTTCGTTTTGCTTTGAAAAGAAACTATTTATTATTAATGTTAGAATTTTTTTAAAGTTTTTTTTTATTTCTAAATTTACTTCAACGTAATCTGTGTCTAATAGATTTAAAATAACAAAATTTCATTCTCCACAATGTACTGAGGAACATATAAATAAAGTATAGTAATTATACTATTGCCGATATTTAAACTACTACGTAAAATTGTCTTTACGTATTTCTAAAGAATAAACATTAATTGAAACTTAAAAAAAAGATAAATGAATCCTTCTAACTCTTAGGAAAAAGCACAAAAGCAAGCAAACATTTTTCTTGCACAGAAAAAAAATTAAACCATATTTAGATTTTCATTTTTGGAATATATTATTTACATTTTGAGATAATAATTTAATTGAATGTCCATTGTATATTCAATTTCAATGGGAAGTTTCCAATATCAGAAGTGTGCATTCATGCAATACAAGTCTCTGAGTTGTTGCGCGGTTAACTAAGGAGGTGGTATTTTCTTAGTTCATTGTAATCAACCTGGGTGCGAGGTGATCACAGATAGTAAAAAAAAAAAAAAAAAAAAAATACAATTCCTTACCTAATCTCTCACAATTTTGGAATTATCTTTTATCTCTTTATATAGTTCGTCCTATGAAATGAATAGAAGACATTGACATCTGTTGTACCAGTATGCGATATATATTTATGTACGTGAGTGGCTTTATATGCCTCTCTTTCTCTCAGAATCCCGTATATCTGCTAAATTGCAAAAGAAACAAAATGCCAACTCTCTACTGTTTTGGTTGCGTGTGTATTCCTTCTTTGCTCTACCTGTTGGTAGATGTGTTTGTGTTGTTAGATTTTCATCACCTCTCACTGCCCTGCTAAGGTAAACACACGAATGAGCGAACATGTAAACACTTTTGGGTGAAGTGAAAACTTTTGGGTCACACATACACACACAAATAGATAGATAGATACATTTGATTATTGATATACATTTACGCTCAGAGAAAGACTTACTCTTTCAGGTCAACACAAATGAAATTTTGTGGCATAACGGATTACGAAATGTTACATGCATGCATTATTGATCCACGGTACCAGTTTTGTCCTCTTTCTTAACTGTCCCTTAACCCTCTAAGAGGGCTGCTTTTGTTTTTGTTTTGTTCGACAATGTATAAAAATGGCTCAGAATTGACACCAGTCAAATCTAAATGTCAAATCGAAAATCAATTTCTGACATGTTTTCGGCGCTAGGAGGCTTCTATATATTTTTCTCGCTAAGTAACAACAGGCGTTTCGAGTGACGTTACCCATTACTTCCAAACGACTGAACTTGGCGGATAAAAACAGAATGTCGTAATCCGAAATTCTGCAGTTCGTCCAGAGGTGTAAATTTTCCTAAACCTAGAGACGCCGTCCTACTTTAATAGTAAACTCAAAAAAGAACAGCCGTTGCTCAGTAGATATAACGTTAGCTTCGCATTCGGAAGGTCCTGGGTTCCATACTAACGATCGGTTATCCTGACTAAAGGCTTTCCAGGGTTTATCCACAGTCACATCAGGCAAATACCGGGATGGTATCTTAAGCTCGACTCCTTCCCGTATGCTTTCGATCCGAACTACCTTTGGGTTTGAACCGAGCAGGAGTGCGAGTGTCTTACTAAAGCGGTTCCCACTTTAGAAACAGGTCGTATATTCCTTTATTTCCCGCTTGTTCTTGTAAACTTTTTCTATTGTAAATTTCTTAGTATGAAATTTGATTACATTAAACTAATCTAAACTGTTGAAATAAACTGTCCGATATAGGACAATTGCCTGTGAGACTCCAATCGTTGAAAAGATGAGTTCTCACCGGGAAAAGTCTGGAAAACCTAAGTCACCCTGGCCGTCAGCTGAACTACAATCTGTGTCCGTCGCCTGTACTGATCTGAAGTTCGCAAGTTCGCAACAAAAAGAGAATCCACTGGAGTGTACGACTCAAACATGAATATGTCTTATCTGTAATGAATGATGTACGGCTGTAAAACGTGAACACTGAATGCGCAAACGACTCAAGAATTAAGAGTTAACGCAAAGAGTTAACGCATGTGAGAAATAACTAGAAGAAACAGGAAGACAAGAATAAATTCATTCTCGAAACAAAGGTAAAAGATATGATCAAGACTGCGAAGAAGATAAAGTGTGACGGTCACATAGCTAGACGAACAGATGGAAAATGAATGACAAAATTTCGATCTTGGAATCCAAGAGAGAGAGAAAAAAAAAAGAAGTCTAGAACAAGATCAAACGCAAGATTGATAGAGGGAATCAAGTGTTTTTAAAGAGGTACGTGTATAAGGACAGTAGCTGACAGAATTTGTGAGGAAAAGACAGGGGAGGCCTTTATATATATGTATGTATGTATATGTGTGTGTGTGTGTGTGTAAAGGAAGACCGAGGTTAAGGTTAGAGAGGTTCACCTGAACTGTCATCTTCCCAAATTGGTCCCCTTGCGAGTGTTCCAGCAAGTCAAATCTAGCCACAAGGGCAAACCGTAAGTGAGAGTAGTAAGAGAGACTTCTATACGAAGAGGTAACGAAGATCCAAGATAAGGAAAGCAACGGGAGAACAGTTCTGTTGACTCTGGAAGATAAAAAAAAAAAGTAAAATGTGAAACTAGATAAAATGAAATAAAAAAAAATTGCACTTTCCTTCCCACTTTCCACAAAAATAAAATTTCGTTTCCTTTCTCTGTGGTTACGAGTATTTAGCATACGTTGTATCAATCTGCTAATAACGTTTGCACACCCACTCACACATATTTAGCGTATAGTGTGAAATCAGGATTCACTTCGATACACTCGAAATATTAAGGACATCATTCAATTTTGAATTTGACGGAAATATTCTCAACGTAGTCCACCAAGATCTGGATAACATTGAGAACGAGTTGTAGAACTAAACAGGTAAATATACAACGAGAAATGCTTGCCTTATCCATCATTAAAACTACATTTATTTTATTTACAATTTTTAAAAATAAAGGGGGAATGTGAAAATGAAATTAAGATAGTTTAATACGTCACGAGAGACCTCTGTTTTCACTTATATTGATAAAAAAAATTATTCTGAGGTCATTTTCTTTATAATATAGGAACGTTCTTCTATCTCTACCTTGTCTGCAGAACAATAAACAAACTCTTAGAACATAATAACAATACGTTAAGTTAAGAGGTAACTTATTTTCAGGGCATCTTCTCAAAGAATTCAGTGAAGAAAGGATGAAATCAGCTCTCATGTTCAAATGACAGATCTGTTGCAGTGAGTTTTAGATATATGTCTTTGTGTGCGGGGGGTTGCATATCTGTGTGTGTGTGTGTGTGTGTAATATGACAGCTAAGATGATCGCTTTAGGTTTCCTACACTTCTCAACTTATTGAAGATTCTTTTTTCTTTTTTTTGCAACGTCTTTTTGACTGGAATGAACACCGGATATTGCAAAAATCTTCTTCCTCGTCTTTCTAGTTGCTCTCTTACACTGCTGAACCTCAATCGCCAGGTTCACCCACACACACATAACACACAGAAGCTATCAAATGCAGCCGCACTCACTCTTTTTAACTCTGCATTTACATACAGAACAAAAGATAAAAATATATGCAGAGAAGAAGTAGAAGGAGAATAGAAGTTAAAGTTTAGAAAGAAAACGTAGAAGACAAAAACGGAGGAGGGGGGGGGAGAAACAACAGAAGAGAAAATGAAGTTATGAACTGAGGAAGAAAAGACAAAAGAATAATCTTCTGCAATATACAAAATGGAGAAGTTGTAATAAAAGTGTATGTAAATGACTAAGAATAAGCAGCACCTTAAAGGGATATGCATTTTAAGGCTTTCAGAACAGGGGAGAAACTAACTCAAGGTGTGATAACAGTGTCTCTAACCCATTTCCTTCAGAAAAAAATTGTTATCTGCTTGAGAATGTTAATAACAATTCAATCAAATAATGGAAGTCGGTGCTATAATTGAAAATAAATTTCCTTAGAAACATGTTTTTAACTAATATATAGCTTGTATAGTCTTAATTTCTATTAACTCTTTCTGTTTTAAATTATATTCATGTTTCGAAACCAATTACAAATGTTTCGTATTTCATACTAAAATATTACTTTCTCATTTCACATTAATAATTTAACTAACAAGTATTTGAACAGCGAATGGCAGTTCATGAGAATACAATTGAGCAGTAATTATCGATTCAAGATGAAATGTCAGGATAACATATGTAAATACAGTTAAAATATCTTAAGAAAATTTGTATGCAATGATAACATTTACAACAAAATGTTCGAAATTGTTTCATAGTATCATATCTAGTTTCCACAAAGTGCAAAGTTAAACTTATTAAAAGCAGTGATTGGTACGTACTGTTTTTAATAAGTAGTATTTATTTATTTATTGTCAACACAACAGGTTTGGTAGCCTAATTAATGTGTCAATATTTACAATATTGGTTTACGGACATTTTTTTATTACAACATCTTTATATGCTTTGTAAGACATGTCACATATATCAAATTCAATGCAATTCCTACACATTTCATTGTAGGCAGTACATATAAGGACTTCATCCTTATATTAGTTTTGGCCTTTTTGCAGTGGAAGAGAACATTATTGTTTACACGAGCTTTTAGTGGCGGGATACGAAACTGTAACAATTAATATCCTTTGTTTACCATTAGTAATTCAAGATATTTAATATCGTAAATCAATCACTATTGAAAGAAACTTGGTTGTCATGCTTTATTGACATTGTTTGCTTCTCATATCAACTCTAAGCAAATTCTATAAAATATTACGTACATATTATATATACTTAATGTACACTCATCTTGTGCATATCATGTCCCAAATTACCTTATTTGTTTGAAAGTACATAAAACCAATATTTATCATATATCGTTATGCCCTTCAGGATATTATATCATTATTTTCCAATTGCCAAAACCATGTAGCTAACATCACTTTATGGAAACTTAGAATCAGAACGATTCGTTTGTTTTATTCTTTTATTTAAAAATTAACAGCAACCGCGCGAACTATGCATTTATGTTCAAAAACTGTTTTTACACTTCTTAAACACTTATCAACAATGATACTACGTCTACGTCTGTACAGTCTATGGTATTTTGAATCACTTTTCTAAGAAATAACAGATCAGAAATGATACGCCTTTGCTCTAACGTCTGAAAATTAAAGTTTTTAATGATTGTACTGTAGTTTTCATAAGTAGGATAGATCCGAGTTACTTTGTGGGTTAGAAATGTCAGAAATTTGGATTTTCTCTAGTTGTTGGATTCATATACATCATTCATATATCGACATCAAATGTCTGCAACAAATACTACCATGTTCGACGAGGTAGGTAGAACAACTGCCAGAGTGCTGGCCTTAAAATGGAAAGGATCCGGGTTCGATTCTCGGTCCCGGTCATCCTGACTGAAGTTGTCCTGGATTCCCTTGATCAAACCAGACAAATGTTGAGATGGTACCTTGAATACATTGGCCGATTGGTACCAAAATGATTCCTGTTGGTGCTGTTCTTAAATATAGGCAGTGTAAAGTGCCCGAAATTGAGCTACAAATAACAACGATATCAGGAAGTACCTGGATGATTTGTTCTTTTCACGCCCACCGGAGCTGGTCAATATATTTGATCCACGACTTTTACCAGAGTATATAGCCTTCAATGTAACCCTTAATATTTCATTCGGCGGTCCAAACTTCTAATCACTACTTTATGTGAAAGTCAGTATTTATCCGAGTGGTTAATTATTTGCTTTCGGAGCGATTGTTTTCGAGTTCGATTCCCAGCAGTGCTGACGTCAAATGGCATAAAATCGTGGCTCCAGTCTCAAGTGTTAATGATAACTGTAGTGATCACGCCTTTTCATACTTTAAACGGTAACCGCCTAACAGGGATCTATATGAGTTCTTGAGTCACGAAGCTTTCGTTTGATTAGTTATAATGATGCGCTGCAACATAATCCGAATCGTCTTCCTTCTCGTGGCCTCTACTATGCCCAATTGCCCAACATACTCCTCTTCAGTGACGAAGCTTGGGATGAGAAAATGGGTGGATTGACGTAATGTACAATGAAGAAGAAACCACATTTACCGTGTTACTTAAGCAGTACCTATACTGCTAATAAAAACATAGTACAGTCAAAAAAAATAACTAAATACATTTAAGTGACTAATTAACTGACTAATTCTATGGGTTACAGAACACCCAAGTTCATCGCCACAGTAACAAACGTTCGCCATTGGATATTTGTAATAAATTGAGAGAGACTGTCTACCCTGTCTATCCTTAGCATTCGCTACTGCCCATCTTTATATTTAAAGCTTCAACAACGCCTTGTTCTTTCTATATAAGGTTCATCGGATCATCTTATAAAATTTAGAGTGCATTTCCGACCTACAGCACACCACAGTTTGAACTAATATTTACGCTGTCTCTCTCTCTCTCTCTCTCTCACACACACACACACACACAACTACAATTGAATTCACAGAGCTGAAAGATGGAATTAGGAAAGTCAAAGTTGGCGAGATCTTAGCTTCTGAGTCCCGGAAGTGGCAACCAGCATTGCATGCTGTAACAGGATTAGTCTCTCTCTCTCTCTCTCTCTCTCTCTCTCTCTCTCTCTCTCTCTTCATATAATGTAGTTCTACATAGATCGACTAGCCCGTAGACTGTACAATGTGCGCTACTGGGAATTTAATAAATTGCTTCTGGGTATTGAATCTGATATGGCAACACTTGAAACCAGGGTAAAAAAAAATGAGAGAATAGAAGAGTGTGTAGGAAAATACAAAGAAAACATAGAGAAAGAAGAAAAAAAGTATTAAAGAGAGACAGAGAGGATGTTCTGGATGGAAGAATCTTGGGACAGGAAATGAAAGATATCGGAGTAAAGAGACACGTTTGGGATTAGTAAAAGGCAAAAGTTGCGAAAGACACATAAATTAAATTCAAAAGGAAAAGGAAATAGCAGAAAACCCACCACTACATACCTACTCAGAGCCACATAGTGAAAGAAGAGAAGGAGAAGCCGAAATAAAACCATGGGGAAAGGAAATGAGGATAACAAGAACACATAGTTGTGAAGGAATAGGTAATGAAGGGAACATAAGGGAAGAAAGGAAGAGGAGAGGAAAATAATTAGTTTGAGACACTGTTAGGAAAAGGGATGATCTAGTTTACTTTTTTATTCTAAAAAAAGTTAAAAAAATACACCTCCTTGAAGAAGGGGTTGGACGCTAAGATGACTGACTGACAAGATCAACATAATAAACGGAGATGGAAAAAGGAGGAATAAAGAAGGATTGCTAAGATCAGGATCTTTCCTCTGCCTCCTCCTCCTCCACCTCCTCTTGCAGCAGATCCTAGCCTTTTTATTCATTTTGTTGAAATGTGAGTTCCCTAATATATTCAGCGCCCCATCCCGAAAGACAGGCCTAAAAAAAAAAAGAACTTCAACATATTGGTGTCATATTCATCCCTGGGTAGTCGTTCCTTGTTTTAATTAAAATTGGATCTTTTTTCTCTTCCTTTTTTTAAAAAAAAAATATGTATATATTAGTCAGGCAATAGAAATCTAAAACTAGATGTTAGGTGCTTCTTCCTCTGAAAACACTTGAAGTTGAGATGGTTTGGGAAAAAGTACACCGGTTGTTTTAATATCATATAGATGCATTATTATTATTATTGTTATTATTATTATTATTATTATTATTATTATTATTATTATTAGTAGTAGTAGTAGTAGTAGTAGTAGTAGTAGTAGTAGTAGTAGTAGTAGTAGCAGCAGCAGCAGCAGCAGCATCTCGTTATTTTTATGTATGATACTATTATCCCTGTGGTTCATTACATCAAGCGTTTGTGTTTGTTCGTCTGTCTGTGCACAACGATATTGGAAGCTAAAATCGTTATTAATATTGTTATTGGAAGCGATGAGATAATTTTAATGACAAAAAGACTACGAAGGCATTCCGTTCTGGATTCACGGCAGTACTATCTAAAAAAAATGTCCCAGAATACGAATTAATCCCGCTTTGAAATACGGTTGCAGGGAAGTTTAAGTAATTATATCGACAATGGAAAGTGAAAAGGGCTTAGACGCCAAATCATCATTTTTCAGGAAACAAACACATCCGAAAAAGAATTATAACTTGTGCTAAGTTTTTCTTCCATTTATTTGTTACAGGAAGCATATGCCTGCCATTTACACTGTTTGGTGGAGCAGACCACAGAAAAGTGAAAGAATTGTAAAATTCACAAAATTGGCTCTTATTTCCTTTTCACTTTCCATCATCGATATCATAGATAGCTTAATGTTTTAGACTTTGAGCAACATGCTTCAAAGCTATGTTATAAATAGAGTTAAATTGTTTGAAGAAATTCGAAGCAAATAGAGTCAATCAGGTTCTCAACTTAAGGTACGATTTCCTCACACGCCAAGACTGTTGCATAAAGTTAAAAACTAATAATAGCAACAGAGTCTCTCATAACTCTTTAATTGAAAAATGCACGCTGCACTTATCCAATCTCATATAAATTGATTTGAACTGCTACTCTTTTACAAAAGGATGACAGTAGATATTCAATTTCAAGTGAAATCCTAGCAGTATATTTTCTTCAGAAGTTTACTGATTGGTTTGTAGCTACGAGATGGGTCACGATTAGAATTAGGGTATTAATCACGAAGAAATTACGGTTAGAAACCCAATCGCTTAAATTACAAGATTAACTTTTTTTAGTGGTTTTGCACAGAGAACTAGATATATATGATCGTCTCATTTAGTCTATTTAACACATATAATAGAAAAATGGAGTTGAGAATCATAGAGGGGTTAACTAACATGCAAGTTTGTCTTAAAATTGTCAGTTTGCTTGTAAATAAATTCAAATATATCAATGTTTTCTTTTGGCATTCGGTAAATTAAGAATTATATTAACTGTTTACTCTATTTCAGTTCAAAACTATGTATCTTTTACAAGTTATTATAGTTTAATGAAACGTTTACGTTCGTAATCACTACGACTTGTTAGAGGACTATGATTCTCAGTCCCAAAACACACACATCCTTGCGTATATGTCACCCAAAAGACATCAGCGATGCATGGGTTGCATAACAAGGTAGGAAGCTTCTGAATCGGACAATCCATCCAACAGTACTTTTCACGTATAAAGTATTCAAGATTATTTTATTTGTCTACCCTTTATATCCATGTTTTTGTTATATTTAATCTATACTTTTTTCTGTTCTTATATTTACGTTTTTGCTGTGTTTCATATATGTTTTTTTTCTATATTTTAGCAATGTTTTATGTTTTATCTACATTGTATCTGTGTTTTTTTTAAATATTTTATGTGTTACTCTGTTTTATCTATGATAGTTTTTTTCTATATTTTGTGTGTGTTTTCTCTATCCTCTATAAAATTCCAAACGTTTCATCAAATTCGCTTCTTCCATGCAGAAGTTATGGGTAAAGAAAGATTAAAGAGAAAAATAAAATAAACTTAAAGAAAAACATGCTTTTTCTCTTTTTTTTAAAAAATAAAACAATTTCTACTAAAAAGTAAAAAATAATTTTGTTTCAAGAAAATTACTTTCAAAAAACAAATTCTATTTATATATGACGAAAAAGAAAAGCGTGGTGCGCGCTCTCATATACAATCACTTTATAAATTCTTCAATTGGCGCGCCCCATGCTTTTCTTTTTAATCATGCATAAATAGATTTTAATAGTTATTTTATTGGAAACAAAATTATTTTTTACATTGTAGTACGAATTTGCTTTTCTTTTTAATTATGCATAAATAGAATTTTTATAGTAATTTTCTTCGAAACAAAATTATTTTTTACATTGTAGTACGAATTGTTTTTTCTTAAGAAAAGCATGTTTTTATTTTTTTTTAATTTTCTACTTTTTAGTCATAATTAATTGAAATTATGAAACTTTCCACGTTATTTCGGTGTTCGGATACCTTTTCCTTACCCTATATATTGTACGCTGATATTTTGTCACCCAAATCCTAAGGTGTTCTGCAACCAGTCAAACTCAACATCGTTGCGGGTTATTATTTATTTTTAGAATAAAGAAGTTCTTACTAAAAATAAATAAAAAGATGCTTTTAAAATATATAAATATATTAAAGTACCAACGAAATATTGTATTGTCACCCAACTTATGCCGGTGTGCAAAACATTCATCACTGTTTGACGTCGGAAAATGAGTTAAATTAAGGTTGCAAGATTTGAAGACACGGTTGAAACTTTGTGAGTTAAAGAAAAGCCTGTAAAAAGGGCGTAGATACAGATCAACCTAGAAACTCCTTTTTTTTCCTAATTCGTTTAATAAGTTGCCGGACACGACAAATTAGAGAAACACGAAAAACAGTCATGATAGTAAATTTGAATTATTTATGGTAAAGGTTAGTAAGTTAGTGACATTTGCTTATATCGTGACATTTGCTAATTTCGTGATATATCGGACTTTTCAGTGCCACGGGACTAATAAGGGTTATCAAATTATTTCTTTTTGCTGCTAGGAGATTCTAAATCCATTGCCTGCCATTCTGCGTGATAGTTTTAACTAAACAACCTTTGGTGGAGTAAAATACAATGTATCACGATATTATCAATATCACGACATTACCCTATACTTCAGGAACTTCTCTTTGAAAATAAATTTAAAATCTTAATTCAATTTCAGAAAAGAACAAAAAACAATATACTTTCGAAAAAAAACATTTTGAAACAAAATATTCATTATATTCAGTTGGTTTCCTCCCATCTCTCCTAGTATCAAATCTTCGAAAGGCGAAACCCCATTTGACAATGAAAGACCTTCATAAACGAAAAGAAAACACAATGATGACCACTGGTTTCGTCGTGAATATGGGTTAAAAATATTTTTACTTTTCTGAAGACGCACAAGAGGTAATGTAAGGGATGGGATATGCATCATATGAACTCGTCTCCAAAGGTTCTTTTCTTCTTCTTCTGTTGTATGGTACAAACGAAACCAATTGGATGGAAAGAAGAATGTGGCTTGGTTATTGGGAAGAAGAACCTGGCAAAAGAAAGGATTTCATGCGTTCTTTCATTCGTATGACGTTGGTATAGAGAAGAAAACTATTTTCACTGTGAGAAGAAAGAAAGGAATGAAATGGGCCGAATAATATAGAAGAAAAAAGTTTACTAATCTTTATCTATCTTCTCTTCTTAGTTCCATTGTCATTTTTTTACATTTCTTCCTTATCCTTCAATTCAAATATCTGGAATACTTCCAGGATATATATATACTGAAGTGTCAAAAGTCGTGGGATAGCGGGAGGGAACTAGTTGACGATGCGGTAACATCGCGGCAAACCGGTCGAATGGCGCGAAACAGTTGCAGTATGGTCAGTTGGACTTCTTTAAGTGAAGTGAAATATCGTGTACCGTGGTGATGGCAAAATTTATTTCAAACTAAACTGAAGTGAATTTTATTTTGCATTTCTTGACGTTTTTCGGTTTATTGGTCATTTTCTCGTTTTTAGGTCATTTTTTGGTCATTCTTAAAGAATTTACTCTTATTTGCAACGTTTTTTTTTTCTTCGTATAACTGCTTACATATTTCACACATACAAATATACAATACACAAAACAGAAGTGAATGCTTTGGATTGTAATACTGATGCTGCAAGAAAGAGGTGCTAGGTGTTAGGTCAAGCCGCTGAAGAGGTAAATGAGATTTGGTTCTAGCTAAAAGCTAAACAAAAAAAGTCTCTGTGCTGAAATGGCCTTTGTTGATTTTTCTTTCATTCCATAAATATTTGAAAACGATTGATGGACTGGCCGCGAAGAAGTCGAACGAAGTTAAAAAAACTTTGATAACTTTTTAGTGGTGAAATCCGTTCTGGACAATTTCAATAGAGATGATGCAACTCCAATCGTAATTTCGCAAGATTTCATGGGTAAGTCAGATTTGAAAGGATGTTTGGTTTATATTAGAAGCAACATTTTGACCCTCTAGATTGCCGGACATGAGCCCTATTGAGCACCTGTGGAATATCATCGAACGGACTAATCGTGCCCAGGTCCTCCACCTGCAACAACCTCCGAATTGTGGACTGCAATCGATATTGTATGGCTGCATATCCCTCTAGCGGACTACCAGCGACTTGTAGCGTCCCTGCCACATCGAGTTGCTGCACTTTGCCGTGTTCGAGGGTGTCCCACACGTTATTAGGTAGGTTTCCCATGACATTTGGCACTTCAGTGTAGATAGATAGATAAACAGACAAAAAGATAATTAGGTAGAGATCGATAAGATGTAATAAAATTAATGTCAAATATTCTAGGGACATATTCCCATCAATCAAACATAAATCAATCAGGCAAAATCCGCGTCGTTTTCAAGATACAGAATGTCCAATTTTGAGCCCCAAATTCGATTTCTTACAATCTATATACTATAAAATCCGTAATTTATGTCTGTCTGCCCATCCAGGAGTTTTTAAGACATTTGCCATTGGTCTGGAGTGAAATTTGGCACAAAGATTGGACACTAAGAAATTTGTCTGAAATTTGGACACTAAGAAATTTTGTAAAAAAAAAAAAAAAAAATACATTTGCAAATATCCCCTTATGCACCTCAATAATATCGCAAAAAATATTCAATTCATTGTTAATAAGAATTAAATAAATAAATTGTTACCATTTTAGAACTGTTAAATTTAGAAACTTTAAATTTGGTTTGCATGTTTCTTAGGACAAAGAACAATTAATGACAATATTAAAAGTCATTGTCCCACAAGGGGTGAAAAGGGGGTTGAATTTTAGGCCAAAGTAGTACAACTGTTAATGTATCAAATATATTTTATCGACCCCGCACGAACGGGCGGGCCAATCAGCTAGTAGTAAATAAAAAGAGTATTTCTCGTCTAATGTTAACCAATGCATTAAATTAGAAAACGAATATTATTGGAAGCCCGTCTGCGTCATATTAGAAGCTAAAATGTAATTTTATTGAGTATACAGAGTTGCCAAGCTTTTACTTCTTTTTTTTCCCCCCAATGTCAGTTTATGAGATATTTGGCATAATTTACTAATGATAAAATATTATATCAAGTGCAAAATGCAGTTTGCAAACTACGAGAAATATTTGAGATGAAATATTTGAAATGTTTACAACACTATTCTATGCTCCACATGCAATTTATCGTTACTAGGAGATACCAAATACCAAAGTATGTAAACTAACCAATTACAACTGAGTGACGTCAATCAGCAACGTATAAAGACATACAAATATGGAAATTTATATTTAAAAAAATAATTCGAATGATTACAAATTGAGCACTAAAATAGGTGTCTCGCTTTTCTTCCAAGCGATGTGATCAGTTCATTCGGGTACATCGGAGTTCAGATTGGATATTGGGATTCGAAAAAAACGTTTCACCATACTTACGTAATTTTGCAAAAGCTGTATAAGTTGAGAATTTATGATATACAAATTTGATTTAACTGATATTCAAGAACGGAACTGGAATATGTTTTGTTTCAAATAAAAAAAAAAAGCAACGTAATTATAAAATACAATAGATTGTAACGATGAATGTAACATCCATACATGTTTCTATAAAAGGTTTCATGAAGAGCAACAAAGAGGTTGACATTTAGACAGCAAATAATAAACATATTGCATATGATTGTCTATATTGTTGACTATAATGAAAACGAACAATAAAAAAATATGTAAACAGTAACAATAGTTATAACACGATGTACGTCTAACAGAAAATGAATAGAACATACAATCAAATAGAATGTGTTTTTCAAAAAAAACTACAAAAATGAAGAAGTCTGTGACATGCACTCCCCCTCTCTCTTTTTCCTGGCGTGTGTGTGTGTATGTGAAGGAAAACTTTTTTTTTTTCAATCTTTCTCATCTATTCATCTGAGCATAGAAACCTTTATAGAAGCCTCTTTTAATGTGAACAACCTTGTTCACTTTTGAAATCTCACTGATTTCTCTGTCTGTGTCTCTTTCTCTCTCTCTCTCTCTTTCTAGCTTTGTTCTTGTTCCAGAAGTAATATTTCCTCTTTTCGTGATTTTTCTGTTCCTATTGTAATTGCTGCTCCAGTGCCACTTAATATTCACCAGCCAATGTTTGTTAGAATATCAAGACTAGGTCGTACGAACCATTAGGAACTAGGGACAAAGGGAAGGTTCATACATACATACGTGGGCTCTATGTATGTTTGTTTTTTGTACCTGTACTAGCGAACAGAGTTACTTTCCTTTACCCAATCATCCTTTAACACAAAACATTCAACAATCAACCTAATGGAACCCTAAAGGCACAGTAATACGTATCGTTGAACATTTTAACTTCATTTTATATATTTTCTGTGTTCATTTTCGTCTTCTCTTCACACTAACTTTATTGAATTCTCGTTCCCGTTGCAGAAAAGAAGAGATGCATACATGAAAATACACCCTTAGGTTCATTTTCATTTCTGCTTTCATGCCTTGTCTGTATATGTTGTTTTTTAAAGAAAGAAAAAACCGCAAATGTTCATTTTATGTGCGTCAAAAATGAAACCAACTATGGTTGGTATGTTTCTTGTTCGTTCATGAAATGGAGTAATGTCTGGTTACACGGTGCTGTAGTTTGGTTTGGAACCACATAAATATTTTCTCGTTCTAATTCTCTATCTTACACTGTATACACGTTATAAAAATACACTTCTTGTACATTTTTGTATATATCTCTTCTGAAATTATTTAACTTTTGTTCACAAGAGATGATAAGAAGTGTCGGAAACTTATGACGTATTATAGATGAAATTTTACACACTTGTTGTCTACTTTTCTCTGCACAATTAGCTATTTTTATGCTTTTCTTTTTGTGCACAGTGTTTATAATGTAACTTAAGTTAAGCCTATCCAATTTCCCATTAAACATTTTTTTCAATATAAAGCGAGAAAAGTGACAAAGCGGGGCAGTGGCGAATCCAGAGAGGGAGCGTGGGTGATGCCACTCTCAAGGTAAAAACTTTATTTGTTATAGCATTATTTCAATAAATTTATCTTTCAAAAAGGCTTCGACTTACTTCCGGTCAAATCTAAGTTATCTAGAAATATTATTTTTTTTTTTTGGTGGCGGAGATACCGGCGTCATATTCGATCATAAAACTTAGCGGTATGAGCGAAATGTGATAAATTTATACTTTAAAAAATTCATTTAGCGGGAAAATAACGTAAATGTAGGTCTTTTTCACCTACATTTCCCCTTCATGAAAATTCTGGATCCGCAACTGGAGCGGAATGTTCCTCGTAGTTTAGTTAACGAAAGCAAAGGTTTACCATCCAAATGACCGGAGTTCTACCTTCTCTCTCCGTTCAACATTTTAATATCATTTCCGCGATACCGAAACTGCTTATTTAAGAAAAGTATGTTTTAAGAAAAGGTGCTCAAAAGCTGAGTAGTGAAAAATGAATTCTGTTAAAATGTACAAAAAAAAAAAAAAAGTTTCTTTTCTAGTCTTTGAAAACTGTCTCTTTCTGGTTTAATAACTCGGGAGGTTGCTGAAAGAATAGTATTGAGTTTGTTTCATATGTGTCTCGGCCTGTGTTCAATATTCTCAGCATATGGTGAGGATAAAAACTGGACAGATTCCGTCTCCTTCTGAACTTGAGAAACTTCGATATCCTGTCTTTTCAGAGACTGAAAGGACAAAGTGGCAATGTTCCAACTTCCTTTAAGTACGACGAGAGTCTTTCACAATGCACTCTTAAAGTGTTCTCCAGTCAAGAGTTCTTCCTTATATATATATATATATATATATATATATATATATATATATATATAT
>JAGDQP010006092.1:3520-44789 GCA_022664845.1 Lepisma saccharinum
GAGAGAGTAGATAAACCACAAAAAGGTGAACTAAAAGACAAATAGGGATAAAGTAGTGAGAAAGCTAAGATTGCATTTTGGTTTCTTTGTTATAAATAAACAGTTGGTACAAGGACACGAAGTCAATTACTCTCTGGTTCGGATTTACAAACGGAAGAGTCCATTATACGTCATTTTGTAGGCAAGTCATTAGTAACTCCGTAAAATCTGTTGTTATATTTATTTTAAACGGTATTTTATTATTATTAATAATTGCTTTCTTGCATTTTCGTAGATTATCTTAAATTAGCGACCACACGAATGGGGAGGTTAGGTAAGGTTAGATGTGGTGTGGTCTGCACACTCTTTTTTCTCATATACTTCACAGTTATTACCGCAACTTCCGTTCCAAATACCGACAGCGATACGTTCGCGAGTATAAGACGTAACTCGCTGACAGTCGCGACTTCAATGGCCGATTTAACAACACATTTGTTATGGTTTGTTTATTAAGTAGTTAGCGTGTCAGTCTTTCATTCTTAAGGTCATGGGTTAGAGTCTCTACCTGGATTACAAATTATTTTCTTCAAGGAATTAAACACTGTAATTGATGTTCGCGATTGCTACTAAAAGAGATTTATCCCGTAAAAGGAGAAAAACGCAATACCGAGAGAGAAGAGAACAGTGGGAGAGAAACGCGGAATGTGTATTCATAAGCGCTGAAATTTCATTTATTTCCATGGCTTACACAAATTTCCTTTTCTCTTTCCTTATTTTCTCCTCTCTTCTTCGCTCTTTCCCCGTCTTCTTTTATGCGTTCTCTCTTCCCTCCTCTCTCTCTGCGTTTGTATGTGTGTGAACCATTCATACTGACGATTGCTGCGTGATGTCCATATTATTATTTTCCTTTGCTTTGCGTTAAATTCTATCTCTTAGAATTTAACGTGAATGTATTTTTTGTCTATCTAGTGGTTCTCTAAGTGTTGATCACCTACGAATAATTTCATGCTCGAAATTGAAGAATATCCTAGCATGCCATGTTTTGGCGCATATTTGTATTGTCATATTGGTTGCCTAACTATTAGCTGTACAGTGAAACACTTCTCATGGAGCAAAAACGTTTCTATTTCTTATATATCCAACCTTCATTTATTTTTGTAAGTTGCTGTACATCGAACCAGAATTTTCAGTTTCAGTAGTAAAGTCAAATGTGGAACGTACAAGTGTCTTTCTATCGATTCAAAAGTAAGATTTTAAAAGTTTAATCGTTCTCTTTGTTATTACACAAATTTTGCTTCTTAACATTGTCTAATGTATTTATTTTCAGATATTTTATCATTTATGCTTGATATTCTAATAAATATTGAAATAAAATAGGAAACTGGAGAAAGATTATTAAGCTAAATGTTAAAAATTGCACCTTCTAAACTATGTTTCGGAATGAATTTAAAAATATGTCCATACATTTAACAATGATTTAAAACTGGCAGGCATAACAAATTTGGATGTCACTCTGTAGCATATTGAGGGCAACTAAAACGAAGCGTATGTCTTTGGTTATACTTTAGGAGTTTAGACTTTATTCTTAAAATAGTGTACGTGCTAAAAAGTAAGTTCTTCCTTATATGCGGCATTTTGAAGCTTATGAACGCTTAAAATACTTGAGAGACAGGCTGAAGTTTTGCACTCATGAGATATTGTAATTGTCTATCTGCGTCTTACATATTTTGTTTGGCATATCAGGAAGATGTTTCTAGGTTATGAGAAGAACCTCAACATATTCTTGGTCAGCGAAGTGTAGATATTAAAAGGATAAAACATCCCAAAACTAGTAATTAGAACATATTTAATTTGGCCCTCGGAAGTTAATATTTCTTTTTTCGCTGATGACGAAGAGAAACTGGAAATCTTTGATATACGTTAAGCCACTCATCTAAATAAAGCCCAGGGCAGTATTTATGCTAAAAAATATCGGAAACTGTCACATTAAAATTTAATTGATGATATTTAAGTAGATATGCATCAGCTCGCGGAAATGATATAGTTACAGATGATATCGTACTGTTGCTAGTAAAATTGTGAGCATTGATCGGAAGATTATTGTCGGAAAGAAATAAAAGTACTATAATAGAACTAGTGCTTATCCGATACCTCAACATACTTAAAGCTACTCTCTGATCGTTCGGGGATCCTTGCTATTTGTTCTTTTCATGGACGATCTTATGTATCACTACATTGAATCTCAAGTAACGTTCATATGTATCCCAATCCGACCGTAAACTTTTTCAGAGAAATCTAAATGGCTGATGATATTACACAACTACAGTAGAATATTTTTAATTCCCCTTAATGGTGCAATAAATAACAGCTCAAAATTTACACAGATAAAAATAGTGACCCCAAAATAAATCTCAAGAAAATACTTCCTTAAAGTTCGTATCACCTTAACACAACCCCGCTTGACAAAGTTTCATCACATAAAAGTCTCGGTATTTTCATTGACTCAGAACTGTAGTTCCAGGATAATTTTATTACGTCTCCTAAAACAGCTTCGAAAAGTATAGGTTTAATTTATATATTAGTTGATTTGAAGAATCCTTCTGCGTTCAGTTTATTATTATTTTATAAAGTTTCGAATTTCCGTACTTTGAATATATTTCCATTATATATGATCCGCTGCCTCTAACAATACTGCTTAATATTAATCGAGTTTTGAACTTTTTATGGGCTATCGTTTGCTTTCGCAACCCATCTACACATAAATTAAGCAACATAAACTCTTATAAGTCCTTTATATGAAACCTCCTTTATCAGACATGTATTTGCTTGTCTTTTAACATCTTAAACAAACTCTTAATGAACATATCAGATCTTGTGATATTCTTCGCAACTTATATTTCGAGTTCCTGTCAGATCCACTCGCAGTAACGACCAGCTTGATGCGAACACACAGGTGTGCTTTTCCACATATTGTCTTCTCAGTATAACTTTGTTTCAAATAATCTTATTTTGCTCTACTAGCTAACATTTTTTAAAAATTCTGGTAGCCATATGTGATTTAAGTTGAGGTGATGATTTTTATCCTTGTACATACGTTGATTATACTCTTTCTCTTGATGTATCTGTTCATTTTTAATTTTCTTTTTATAGTTGATTATCTTTATTGTTTGAAAAAACCGGCGTAAAGTGGACATTAGTGCTGTATCTGGGTTCTTGGTAATAAATTAGAGAAAACTCTCACTGCCATTTGATATGGACACATGAGGCCATGGGAGCCACGTTAGCTAATGCTGAATTAGGTTTGACAACAGGTAACGAAAGCTCAAGTAAAGCCGATGTTTTGTATTGAAGTTCATGTTCGTTATGTTTGTTTCAGTTTAAACTTACTTAGGACCAGGTAATCTAATTTCGGTTATTGTGAGGAATAATATAACTTTTCTAACTCAATCTAACGTAGTTATATTTACGATAATATGGTTACGAGAAAACAACATATCGTGACTTACCCTAACGCAGCAGCGTATGTAAAATTTAGGCAAAATGTTTGTAAGATAACGTTTGGGTTACAAACTCTTATTCAAAGAACTAAGAGACATGATACCCATATTTGCACGAGCGCTTGATGTTTAAAAATAGTTTTTATTGCAATTGAGCATTATGCTGGCCGATGCAGCGAGAAATTCCGTGTGAGTTGTCATTTGTTTTAAATAACAGTATGGATAATATTAGTTATATGGTAGGCTTTTTACACGTTGAAAAGTGACATAGCAACATATGGAAAATTATGTATTTTATGAATGAAAACTTAAGTTTAGAATCTTTTCGCTATTATTTACGTCACATTACCAAATGCTTAATGTTGATGGTAAATACTTGAAGTCACAAGAACTTGTACGAACTAGGAATCATTTATATAGCCCATTCTGTTTACCTGATGTATGTAAATTGAGTTGTCGGGGATATGTCAGATAATAGAGCTTTAATATCTTATGTCTTCACAGACTAATAAACTTTTACTGTTGTTTTCTTGTACTGTTGTTACCGTTGTAGCGACATAACACCCTAGTAGCTCTTGTGTCCCCTAGACAAAGAGTTAACGTGAAATAATAAGTGTCGCCTGACTTTCTTTCCTGAGGTCCATGGAAGAATGCACTTTGGCCATTGGTTATTCTTCTATGACGTATACGCCCACGACTGAAATCACCTACCTTGAGATTTATATAGAAGAGTTTATGCTAGAAACATATCATCACAGTAAAAGCCGGAGGATCAATTTATTTAAGAGTAAAGATTATTGATAATAAGATATAGCACTTCACATTCATTTAACACATCCTTTACGTGAACTAAGTTTTACTGGCTGTTGTCTGCAGAAGTAATAGCCACGCATATAGTATTTTCTTTATAAAGATAAATAGTTTTCAAACTATGGGAAGTGAAACCCGATTTTGTCATCTTTAAATAAAAGTCTATTGATGAGTCTAGATTTTGTCAAATTGTATGCGTGTACATGTTGATGAGTACTGCATTAGAACGGCGAGATCATCTTTCGTTTCTTTGCTACTGAGAACTTTGAAAACAGAAACGAAACGAAGAGAATACATACGCGTTAATACTTACTACATAAATTATTATATTTGTTGGCATCATGCACTACAGTACGTTTAAACCATAGAGTTAGGAAGAAAATAGAGATAACTTACTTTACGTCACATGAAGCCAAATTCCGGTTCATTGGCAGCCATCTTGTGTGGCCCTATTAGAGTCCTCTATACAGAGTAATGTGAGGATTGCATTTTTCAATAGGAGCATGAGTGCACCTCAGAGAAGCAATACTGGGGAAAGAGGGTCTGTAAATATATGGAAAGTGAATATGGCCCAAACACCTCTTCCATTCTGTCTCTTGGCTTCATTTCCCTCTCCAACTAAACAGTCTAAAGTTCCCTCTATTTATATTCCTAACTCTGTAGTATAAACATATACAAGCACCTAAAAGACCCGAAATTATATATCGTAGTCGGAACTGCAATACCCAATATGTGGCATTTTTTGACTTTTTGATGTTTTGGTGCCAGTTTATAGTTCTGTGTAGTGTACATACTTTAGAAAAGGCGCGATGTGATTTTTTTTTCTTTTTTAGATATAACAACTTTTCAATAACAGCTATGTGATATCAGAATTCAAAACCCCCTATGTGCTATTTTATGAAACATAGCTGATTTTACAGTTCAATTTCATAAAACACTGTCTGATGAAAATTTGTCACATAGGGGGTTTTGAGGTGGGAAATTTTACGTGTTTTTTCCGTTGTTATGACCATATATCCTAATGTCGGAAAATATATGTGTTTTTATCTTTCAAAGTTCTTTAATTTATAATTCTGTTTTTATAATTATTACTTGTTATTTTCATCGAGCTCTATATGTAATAATGCTGTAGTGACTGTGTAGTGTGCCAAAGCAAATATTTAAACTCGTTTTTCCACTTCCAGTCTAATGCAATGTGGACCAAATTTTCAGTTCCAACTCAGTTTCATACGCTTCTTATTGTTGTGTGGCCCGTTTTTTTTTTAATTTTAAGTCTTAATTCCTGAGTTATTCATGTAATAGTATAGCGTACTCTACATATAATAGAAAATACTACATATAATATTTGCGTTTTTTACATGAATTAAAACAGATAAATAACGGCCAGACAGAGATACCAAGTGTAAAAAACTGAGTTAGAATAAAAATGGTCCATATTTGTTTAGACTAGAAGTGGACAAACGAAATTAAGTGGTTTCTGCCGCTCTCTGGCTTCATATATTCATGAAATTGTTAATGACAGCAGTCAGTCCAGTATCGCTTTTAGATACAGGTCATTGGTTATTTTGTGTGGCCCATTAGAGTTCCTCTATACCGAGTACTATGAGGATTGTCTTTTTCAATAGGAGGATGAGTGCACCTCAAAGATGCAATAATCGGAAAGGAGGGTCTCTAAATATGATGCCAGTTAATATGGCCGAAATGCCTCGTCCCTTTCGTCTCTTAGTTTCATTTCCCTCTCCTTCAAAACAGAATAAGGTTCCCTCTATTTATATTCCTAACTCCATGGTGAAAAGGTGAGGCAACTTGTTTGTACTCAATAAAATGAAGTATGACGTCATTATATGAAGCAACCGTATAATGTTTCTAAACAGATTCTGGGAGCTGGAAGCTGTTTTGACTTCTACGTACCATAATGAGCATGGAAAAAGGTTTATCTATCCAAGAAATAGTGACGCATGTATTTGAAGGACATGAAAGTAACGGGGATGATGGTGAAGATTATGCGTGTATTGAACTGCCAGTTATAACTCAATACCAGTTTGTATTTTCCATCACTGAATCCCACAGTGGTCTTCCATTTGTAACATTTGAGACTGGAGCCAAAGAAAATGCTGGAGCTTTGTCCATCGAAGATGATCCAAAAACTGTGACGAGCACAGATCGAATGTTTCAAACAAAGATCAGGTCACAACTGAAAAGTTGAGTATTCCAGGGAGGAGTCTCAGTTATTTGACTTACCAATCCAAGAAGTCCATGAAAGTGCAGAAGATTCTGAAGAGAACATCGCGCAGAATTCCAGTACAGCTATATTTGTAAGTGACGAAAGTGCTGACACTTTCGTACGTAAACGGAAATCTCGTACATCATTCAGAGAAGAAAATAAACAGAAGAGATTGAAAGGTGAGAAGTATATTGGATTTACGAAATCAGCAGATGGAAAGATTGAGCTGAAAAAGGAAGTCCTTGAACGCAAGTTGGGACCAAGATGTACCCATGATGCTATGAACGCAAAGTCAAAACGCACCCTCCTTTGTGGCAGTATATCTGAAGAAAAAAAGGAAAATCATCTTTAGAGAGTTCTGGGATATTCCAACTTGGTCACAGAAGAAGGAGTTCGTGAAATCCATGACTGATTCCAGAAAGCCCATAAAAAGACGTAAGCATTACTACACTGTTAAGAAGCAAGAAGGCCATGACTGCAACTTAAAGAATGACGAAGGTGTGAAAGTCTTGGTGTGCCGCCAGTTCTTCTTACAAACTATGGGAATCAAGAAGGACATGTTTCAACATTGGATACGAGATTAAAGTCTGCATGAGAAAGAAGTTGATGAAGACGAGATTGAAGATTTGAATGAAGAAGATAACAAACCGTCAGGAAATGAAGCGAGCTTATCCAAGTACCAAAACTCAGCAGTAAAAACATTTGCTGTGGAAAAATGGTTGGATTTACTTCGGAAAGCCAAGAGTCATTATTGCCGTTCTTCCTCAACAAAAACATATGCTGAAAGCATATTTTACAACATAGTTCACATGCACAGAATGTATTATCAAAGGTGTTTGGATACTAACAGTCCAACATGCAGTATTCGGATGTTTGAAGAAGTACTGAAGAAGAAAAACGTTGCTATTTTTCGACCTAGAAAATATCTATGTGACACTTGCTATCAATATGACAGCGGAAATATGCCATTAGAAGAATACGAAGATCACAGAAAGAAGAAAGAAGAGGCGCAGGCAGCAAAACGTCAAGTAAAGGAGTCTGCAAGTGAAAGTAAAATAATAATTGAAGTTGACCTTGAAGCAACTGTTCTTTGTCCAAGATTGAAAGTCAGTGCTCAATATTATAAGCAAAAACTGCAGCTCCACAACTTTACCATTTACAGATTAAATGACAAAGCAGTCAATCTCTACGTTTTTCATGAGGAAAATGGAGGAGTGAGCAGTAAAGAATTCACAAGTTGCCTTCATGACTACATCACTGTCATTTCTGTGACATGCAAACATCTAGTGATTGTTTCAGATGGCTGCAACTACCAGAATCGCAACAAAACTCTGTCAAGCATGTTATCTAACATGGCACAACAAAGATCGATGAAAATAGAGCAACTAATTTTGGAAAAATTACACACATACATACATGGAAGTTGATTCCATTCATTCTTCCCTGGAACATTACTTCCAGCCACCAGTTCTATCACCCAGTGATTATGTGCCCATAATGAGACTATCAAGATCTGGAAACAAAGCACCATTCATCAAAACTTTTGATTATACCTTCTTCAAAGATTTTGACTCAGTATCTTCTCTACAGTCCATACGATCTGGCCGAAAATCAGCGGATCGAGTCGTGACAGGTCTTCTGTATGAAGTAGATGGCACCATCAAATATAAAATTCGTCATATCGACGACGGCTGGAAGAGACTTCCGCAAAGAAAATACAAGGCTAAATCACATGGACTAGCACAGTTGCACACCAAACCAATTCCAATTACAGAAAGCAAATATCAATACCTCCAGGAATTATGCCCTTTTATTGATAATCGAGATATCAGAAACTTTGATCAGTCCTTGGCACACTGACTTGAAAATCATTATTGTCACAATAAGTTTTACTTTGCAATTTGATTAGGTCAATATTATTATTTTTCATTATAATGGATACTAAGATGTTACATTAGTTTTGTTTCAAATGGAAAATCTGTGCGGTCATTTTGTTCATTGTTTTCTCATAACAATTCACATTTTTTTTATAATGAAAGTGTGAACATTTTAAAAACACCGAGTTTTTATTTAGAACGATGGTTCAGTTTTACCATAGTTATAAGAAAAATCTATTTGTCACAGTGATAAAGCAGTATATCAATATCAGCTATGTGGGAAAAAAATAATTTCATAACCCACTATGTGGTTCTGATATATTTTTTTATTATTTTTCTCTATAAGAAAATTAATTGTCTTTATATCAAGTGGTCATGAAAAGTGCTTCTAAGCAACTACTATTACTGGTGTGAAAATGTACTTGGTAGCGCTAAATTATAGTCGAGAAAACAGTTTGTAGTCCTTCCTGAAAAATTCATATTTTGCCACATAGCGGGTATTGTAGTTCCGACGACGATATATTATGTCACAATTATTTTGCAACGTTTCTGTTATCACTGTTCAAAGCGTTGCCAGATACTGAAAACAAATATTTTTTAATTGTCTTTGTGGAATAAATCTCGATATTCTGTGTTGGTAAACGTCAAAACCGCCTAATGATGTTAAACGTAGGTTTATAAAAAGTATCATTATACATGTAAGCAAAACATGTGCAAGGTTTTTTTTTCAAGCTTTCAAGCACATTGCAGCAAACGTTTGAAACAATACTGGAATATATATTGTAAATATTATAAATATTTGTTTAAAATCTATATGATTGATGGAAATATTTACAAAAAACTCCCTGACGTTAACATTATTGCCAGTATGAAAGAAAATATTTTAAAATAATATTTATCCATAATTTTTCAGAAAAGAAACTTCTAAAATAACAACAATGTTTTAAAAATGTATTGATAATATACCATGTATTGTGAGTACACGATAAGGACCTCTATCTAAGTGCGATACTGGACTAATGCTGCCATTGAAAATCTCATGATTATTTTATAAAGCCAGGGGGCGGAGAGGACAATTAATCTCGATTGTTCACTTCCAGTATTAAACAATATGGGCCAATGTTTCTGTTATAACTCAAGTTTTACGCTCGATATCGCTGTGTGGCCCGTTTCTTTATGTCTTAATTCTTGCAAAAGACGTAAATATTATTTTAGTACTTTCTATTATATGGAGAGTATGGTATACTATCATAGGAATAGCTCAGGAATTAAGATTTAAATCAATACATGGGCTGCACAGCAATAAGAAGAATACACAACTCAGTTGGAACTCAAAATTTGATCCACATTGGATTAGACAAGAAGTGGACAAATGAGTATAAATATTTGCCCTGGCGTCTATCTTTCGACAGTATGCAGTCACTCCTGTCGGGTGGGTGTATGGCGATTTTCTTAATTTTGTATTATATGTGTTTAAGAAAATAAGAAAAGGTAATATATAGTTAGTTGGTTCGATTCGCCTAGTCATTTATAGATGTAATTCTATGTTCTAGGTAATTAATATAATAGAATGATATAAATAATTCTGAATATAACAGAACATTCTGCAAATAATATTTACGTTTTTACCCAGAATTAAGACATAAATCGAAACTGATTGCACAGCGATATCAAGCGAAAATTTGTTCCATATTGGTTTAACCTGTAAGTGTGCAAAATACATTAAGTGCCTCTCCGATGCTTGGCTTCATGTACAATAAAAATATAAATCACAACCATATTCAATCCACTACTGGATGAGGCCTCTCCCCGTAGGGAGGAGATTGGTCTACTGCTCCTACGCTGACGAGACGGGTTGGGAGAGGAGAGCCAAAGTTCTAATTGTGATTGCCACTATCTTTTATTCATAGAAGCTTCCCAATTCCATCAAGATTCCTTGTGGGCACCGTTCCAAACCCACACGCATTGGAAAAATCCATTGCAGCGCCGGGAATCGAACCCATTTCCAATAAATCCGTAGTCAAACACAAACGACGGAGGTGGTCCACAGTTTGGTTTCATATATTTATGAAATTTCCAATTGCAACAGTCAGTCCAGTATCGCTTTTAGATACAGATCATTGATCAAAACTATCAACTTCATTATAGTATATGACAATCTAAGAGCAATGAATGTTAGCAGCAATATTGCTAATCGATTAAGAAGGCATGTAACTCATTTAAGATCTTTTACGTATTTCTTCTTTTTTGTGTGTTAAAACCTATCGTAGTGTATTGTGCCATCAAATATAGTAATTTCTACAGTAAGTAATCACCCAAATGCGTTCTCTTTGTTTGCTTTTCTGTGTTCAAAATTCGGAGTACGAGGGATTTCGCCGTTCTGAGACGGTCTTCACCAACATGTAGAAGCACAGAAATTTGTCCTAACCTAAACCCACCCTAAATCTTAAGAACTGTGTGAAATGAATGTGTGGTTTAACAGGATAGCTTGCTACAATGAGCTCAAATTCGTTTCATACTCTAGCTCACTCAAAACATTGTAACATCCACGTGGATACAGAGTTCAATACACACCTCGTTGGTAATGTGACTAACAATATGAACTACACATTAAGTGTTACAAAAGAAGATAATGCGTAAATCGAAAAAGCAAGGAAATATTTTTGTTTAGGATATCTTACCTCATCCCATCTTAAATGGTATAACCCCGGTCGCACTACCTTTTTTTTTAAATATTAGTTTTAAAAATATTTATGCGAATATTTCTACAAGGGCATTATTTTATTTTACCCTCTCTGATTAATTAATGGCGGCCATTTTTGTATTGCAGCGAATGCCAACATATATTTGCAGAGGTTTAGAAAAAATATGTGGTAACTGTGGACTGGTTTATCATAGGTCATTCAAACAAAAAAAAAACATTTCTTCGTCTAAGGTTGGAACAGGTATGTTTCGGTTGCTAGGTAACACAATATTAACTCTCTATGACTCGAATGAATGTAGTTCACTGAGTTGTGGTACGATGACGGTAATAGGAAATACTTATGATGTTTCCAATTTGTCCCGGATTGCACTATAGTAGGAAACCGCAGTTAAGGGATTCCACTGCTACGGAATAAATGGCCCTAACCGAAAACATACATACAGTGTGTTCCAAACAACATGTGAGAAAATTGCACTGATGCAGGAAGCGCAAGCAAGGCTTTCACTGCACCAGGAATTTTACTCAAATGTTTAGAGCATTAATGTATTATAAGAAAAAGTTTACCTTTCATAAGAATATAAGGTATATTTAATGTTCTGGTTAGGGTTACATACTCGTATGGTATATTGTATAGTGTTTATTAAACGATAGCAAGTATACACGGTATAACTTATACGTATGGTTAAATACGTTATCTTCTTCACATTCTATAAAAATAATATAGGCATTCCCAATAACTAAACATAGCAATTTGTTCAATGTTCTGCACAATAAAAACACTGAAAGTTAATGTGAGTAATTGCTGAGCCCGTGAGCCACCTATGTTTTACTTACATAATGAACGAACACACCTAACAACCTTATCACACAAAACGTTGGTTCCACATTAGTTCGTATCAAATGTGACGTTGGGCTACACTGTTACAAGGTCTATTTAATAATTTTAATTATTGGCATCAAGAGTATAACTTCGGGAATAAACTAGTACATCACACTACATATTCGTCTTCTCCAGTCGGTGGTAATTTGTTATCTTCAGGGTAAGCTTTTATATTGAGACATCTTACAATCCTTATCACTTCTTCGATATAAATAGCTGCACCTAAATTTTCACCATATGGACTGTGTTATCAACATTCAATTCTTCTACAACCGAAGATGAATAACGTGATCCACTGCACATATTAAACGAGGATGAGCTGGGGCATGCAGCGTACTAAATTAGCATGCTTTGTCACAATTTCCATTATCACGCACGACTAACACTGATGTGCTGTGTATACATTTGTTTTTCATTCATTTTAAAATCCTATTACTGGTTCCATGTGCATGATAGCATGACACATTTTTTGCCACTTGTTCCGAATATGGGTTCGTTTTCCTTGATCGAAAACGATTAAGCTTTTATTCCTAAAATATGTTTTCGATGGGTTTTGCGAGGCGAAATTTCGAGTCCATATTTACCCTGATTCTCTTTATTTATATCATTTATCGTTTTAGTCTTACTGTTTACAATGGCTTCTCTGACTTGTCTTGTTTTATCCTTTTTCAGAAGCTTTCCGGACGTCCTTGCATCTGATGTTTCTTCAGATCGTCCTAGGTGATCCGTAAGATCGCATTTGCTCAACTATTATCTACAACGGTATTTATACGACCGACATCCGGACTTTCCATTGTATATTAGGTTTCGTTCTATTTTTTGATTGTGCTCTCGAACCTGCTTTTATTTATTGATTTGGGTACTTTTATAAATTGTTCCAAATATCTTAGGATTTGTAACTACATGTTTCGGGACGGTTGATCGTCTGCCTTTTTTCTGTTGCTTTGTTTTTGTTTTGTCTTTGAATCAAAACTCTTTTTAGGATAAGGTGACAGCAGTTTTCTTCTTGCTGACACTCTCAGCATCTTCGGGAATTTGAAAGTGTTTCGCTGGGGCTTCTCTGACAGATGGAATCACTCCTAGTTTCATTTTGGAGATAACGATTTTTCCTTGCTGGGGACTCGTGTCTTCTTCCTCTCTTCTCTCGACTCGTTGTTCTCTTCCTTGATACATGAATCTTCCTATGCCTTGGGAATTCTTCACTAGAGTCTGGTTTATACTTGTGGCTCTTTATCCGCTTTCCATTTCACTGATGAGTTTTCTTTCTGTTTGTACCGGGGCTTTTCCATTATGCTTTTTAGCTTTTCAATTTCGGTATTGACCTGTGGCGTTTCGGTATAACTGCATTGGATTTCTTTCACCTGAGCTTTAATTTCATAATGTGATGAATTAACTTGTGCTTGAAATGGCTCCTTTCGGTATGGCTCCATTTTTGATAAACATTCCTTTTGGAATGAATTCACTCGTGCTAGAATTTCCTTCTGGGAAGACATCATTTTATTATGGAATGAGTCCATCGTTTCCAGTAACGGGCTAACATCTGTTTTGTTGACATGCATGCAGTCTCCGAACGAGGTACGATCGGTTTGTTTTTCTCACCACCTTTTTTGGCTGTTAGCTCCACATTTGCCGATCTTGTAACGATTTTATTCTTCAATCTTTTAGCGGGAGGTTCATTTTTTTCTTTGGTGAGATGGGCACTTTCTCTAATTATTTTTAAGTGTTTAATTTATTTTTCCTCCAATTTCTTTCTTACTTGTATGATCGTTCTTTTAGCTTCCATAGCCTGTTATTTGTTATTGTTCACATCGATCTTTAACACTCTACCTCGTTGCTCTTCTACCTGGAGTTGTGCATCTAACTTATTTTTGTCGATGCTAACCCCATTATTTACTTCCGCCACAAATTTGTATAGTAACCGGATATCCTGCTGTTATGTATGTAATCCACAGGTATTATTATCTTCCCCTTCCGTTATATGCATTACATTATCATATTCTAGTGAAATGCGCTCTAGTTTTGAATTACTTTCATATAATTCGGTCACCGAAACATTGCATCGTTCTGTCAACCATTCTATTTCAAGTTGCATGTCTAAGGTGTCCGATCGTAACTGCTACTTCAACTCCATATCTCCCGACAACTTCTTGATAGCTTTAATGTGCAGTTCTAGTCTCTTTTTATCCTCTTCTAGGCTATTAATCACTTTTATTTATTTCTCCACCAATTCGGTGTGCTCCCATTCAAATTTATGGCTTTTGTTCTTTTCCGCAACTAGGTCTTCTTTGATATTAGATGTTTCAGTGTTCGGCTGTGAAAAAATGTTTACCAATTCAGTCTTTTCTGCGATACGTGTTTCAACATTATCTTGAGCATTATTTTACAAATTTTATAAAGTTTATTATATTTTGCGTCCTTCGTCTTGGTCACTTGATCCAAGTACTGAACGTGTTCTTTATTAACTCTGGTCATCTCCTCATCATGCATGCTTCTTAAACTGACGATCTTTCTTACTAATTTGTCAGATATCTGCTGAGCATTTTCCCTTAGATCTTTTATCTTTGTCGACCATTGGCTTTCCTTTTCAGCTAGATGTTCCTGTTTCTCAATTAGCTTATGTTTCACTTTATTTTGTTCCAGCAAGAGCTCAGTATATTGCTCCTTGAAATGGATAAAAGTGTGTGATATGACTACCGTGTTTTTCTTCACAGATTTCCACTGTTTCATTGTTGTTGAGAGTTGTCTATCTTTCTCTTCTAGACGTCCATTATTTTCTTCGAAATTTTCTTTCAGCTCGATGTTGACCTGTTGTAATTCTGTCTGATGGTGGATACTATAGCTAATGATTTATTGGCTTACTTATGTTTCATCAAAGTGCATCATAGTAACTATGTTTTTTAGTTGTGACTCTTTTAGCAATTCATATCTACTCGCCAAACCTTGCGTCAAACGTTACAAACGACGTGATGCTGCCTTGGTTTTGACATTATCGAACCTCGACAGAAAATATATCTCATCTCGTTTAAATTCTTTAATTTTTCGCATCTGACTTACACAGTTAAGATAACTCGTGTAAAATATATAGCTTTCTTCTTCATCGTCTTTACGTCTATATTGTTCTGATTGCTAAAACAATCCTGGCATGTTTTTTTTTAGTAATTCTCCTGGTTGACGTGGCCCTAACTAGACACACTATCTGTAAAACATAAAGCGACGTGCCCGCAAACAGGTTTTGAGGTATAATCTTCATTTGGTCAGTCATTTCTTTCCAATTACAGCGTCGTTCTCGGCCTATGAAGTTTCGTTCACTTGGTCGTCCAACGAGAAGTTATTTTCTTCCAGCTTCCACGTTGTCTCATAAGAGGAGTTTACTTCAGTTTGACGTCATTTATTCATGAACATGTCTTCCTGCTTTGGAACATGGTGCAAAGTCTTCTTCCGTATCACCAACAATATGTTATTAACTAACAGTTCACTCAAGGGATTAGTAATACCACTTTCACTTGTACAAAACACAGTTCCTTTTAACACCCTAGCTGGCAACACTAAGTCTCATCATCTCTATGTAACATTTATGCCTCGGTTGCTAGGTAACGCAATGTAGACTCTTTACGATGCGAAAGAATGTAGTTCACTGAGTTTTGGTACGATGACGGTAATAGGAAATACTAATGTTTCCAATTTGTCCCGGATTGCACTATAGCAGGAAACCGCAGTTAAGGGATTTCACTGCTACGGGAATCCATGGGCCCAACCGAAAAACATACATACAGTATGTTCCAAACAACATGTGAGAAAATTGCACTGATGCAGGAAGAGCAAGCAAGGCTTTCACTGCACCAGGAATTTTACTCAAATGTTTAGAGCATTAATGTATTATAAGAAAAAGTTTACCTTTCATAAGAATATAAGGTATATTTAATGTTCTGGTTAGGGTTACATACCCGTATGGTATATTGTATAGTGTTTATTAAACGATAGCAAGTATACACGGTATAACTTATACGTATGATTAAATACGTTATCTTCTTCACATATTATAAAAAATAATATAGGCATTCCCAATAACTAAACATAGCAGTTTGTTCAATGTTCTGCACACTAAAAACACTGAAAGTTAATGTAATTGCCGAGCGTGTGAGCCACCTATGTTTTACTTACATAATGAACGAACACACCTGACAACCTTGTAACACAAAACGTTAGTTCCACATTGGTTCGTATCAAATGTGACGTTGGGCTACACTATTCAATCTATTTAATAATTTTAATTATTGGCATCAAGAGTGTAAAATTTATTCGAACTAGTCAAACTGGTATCCAAATGTGATTGTCATAATATAGGAAAATACTGTTTCCAGGGCGCTGTTTTCCTTATTGTTTCCATATATATATGTTATGCAATTATATAATAAGGATCTACTGTAGATATTTCACTTTTTTTTATTGAAAGTTGAAGGCACTTACAAATTTTCCAAAAAAATAGGTGAATAGTGATTGCGGATGCCTTTGCTATCAACATTGGAGGTATCGCCTGTGATAAAAATATTTATGTAATATGCTCTTCTATAAGGGGAAACTACAGTAGAAATTTGACTTTTGAGATGTAAGTTTGAACAGAGGCAAAGAGTTTCAAATTGTGGGCTCACAATGCTCGCGCGGGTTTTCGTAAACCTGTATATATCCACCAGAATGGCAACAAAATGTGTGATAAATATACATATACTTCTCTGTTCAAAATTTCGATACGTTCAATTTCGAATCTGAATAATTTTTAAAACTTTTGCTCAGACCAAAAGAATCTAACTGAAGGGGACGAGTTGTTTAAATGTGGAATCTTTTAGCTGGCAAGTTGGTATGTTTTTGTACAGGAATACCTGTTTCAGTATTTTTTCACATTTATTTTCTTTGCTGAGGTACAGGGGTGAGAACAGACTTTATATATATGACGAGTGCTGTTCTGCCCGAAGGTAGATTCTGACCTTACAGTTCCTTGGAAAGGTTAACAGGAAACACCCCAAGTAGCACATCCACGTCGGCCGATATGGGCATATTGGATTTTACGACATCGATCAATATCGTTCAACAACATGGGCCCATTTTGGGACGCAAACATCTTGGCCAATATTGGTCAATGATATCGATCGACATCGTTCGATATCGATCGTCAATATTGTTCAATATCGGGTATAGACTTCGCTCAATATCAGTCATTGACAATGTGAACATAATGCAATTCTGTATTTTTACTATTTTTTAAAATGGAATTGCCCTTTTTATATAGGACCGCCAAAATAGACAAACCAACAAGGAATAGTAAAACACGTTAGAAATTCTAAACAGAAATATATTACTTGTAAAGAATACTATTTTTCTGTAGCTAAAGTTACCACGCTTCGCTATACAAATGGATTGTAAAATTTGTCGACCACCGCTAGTTTGTACAATAATGTCATTTTCGATATTGCATTCATGCTAAAATTTGTAGTTCCGCTCCGTTGTCAACTTTTTCTACATTTTTTTTGCCAAGAAGTTAAGAGTACAATTGTCATATTTACAATTAACCAGCTAAATTGAAGGAAATGATGTAAAACAGATATAAATGAATTAAACTTTAACTAATCCTCCTACTAAGAGGAACCTCTTTTAACAACCACATACTCTGGAGAAAATACGCTCTTTTCTTCCGTACAAACGAAACAAAAGTGTAAAATGACCCCCGGTTCTGGGGGTGTACGATAGCAAGCATAATGAATATTACTATAAATCTTGTTGGTTTGTCTATGTATTTACAGTGATCTAAGTATCCTTGGGAAAAACACAATCAACTTTAACATTTTATTTGTCTATATCCTCTCCGTAAAATGATGTGTTATTTCTACACTTTAGCATGCTAGCACTTGACCACATTTTTCTAAAAAATGCCCCTTTTTTCCAGGAAGCTCTGAGAGCAAGGTGTTGAATTTCCAGGGCTGTACGATACCTGGTGTCATGAGTTTTGGAACCAGATTTGGTTACTTATTGCCACTAGATCTGGGTACTTTTTATTCTCTTTAAGGCCCTTATTTTTTAATTGTAAACAAGGAGTATTATTTTATTAAAAAGAGTATGACCCCATTTTTCAACCTCCCATTAAAGATATCATAAAAGGAAATGAATACATTTATTCAACGTCCCTTACGCCCTCCAAGACTATGAAAGGCTACAACCAACTCTATTTAGCATTACACCCCACATAGTTCACAAGGCTACGACCCATATTTAACATAGCAGAGATTTAACCACACATCGTGCACCAGGCTACGATTTATTCTCTATTTAACATAGCAGAGATTTTTCAACCCTTATAGAGGCTACGGTCCATCCCCTATTTATAAAAAACTACAGCACATTTTTCCAAACCCTATTTAACATAGCAGAGCCTCCCACTTTTCCAAGTCGCGCTAATAGTAAGGAGTTAATTTCTTAGGGGCTGTATGATACGTGGTGTTATGAGTATTGTCCAGATATAATAAATTAAGGACTTTGTAGAACTTATTTTTAACTTTTTCTACCCCCCTATGTAACATAGCTGCTACAACAGAGTACGGTCTTTTTTAACCCACCTTATTTTATAAAAGAGTACGCCCTATGTAACAAAGCATAGATAGCCCCCCCTTATTTTATTTTAAAATTTTCATGTCATTGCCTGTTACTATTTATTTATTTTTTGGACAAATTGGCTCTTGGTCCAAGAATTATAAAACTTTAGAATATTTTAAGGGTATAACATGGGATTCGTAGTCCCTGTTGCCCCAGAAGGACAAAAAACTTAGCATATGTTGTAACTCTAGGACTATAACTTGTAAATACACTTAACAGAGCAGAAATTATACAGGTATTTTTTAAAGAAAAGAACACTATTTTTTTATAAAATACTATGATCTCTTTTTAAGAAAAAACAACATACAAGTTACACCATATTGAACCTTCATGAATACATTTATACAGGCTAGATTTTATAATTATAAAATTACATATTAATAGAGGGGCCTGATATTGTTTCACTAGTATTATATTAAAGTATTTAAAAATATCTTTAAGTTTTTACTAATTTTATTAAAATGTAATGAAAATTAATGAAAAATATTTCAAAATATTTACCTCCCGCATACATTTTTATACAGTTGTTCTATAAAACACAAGTTATATATATATATGAAAAATTGCCATGAGTCCTAGTTTCGTGGAGTAGTAGAAGAAGAAGAAACATAAAAGAAGAAGAACTAGAAGAAGAAGAAGAATTAACTGCAGCAGCAGCAGCAGAAGAAGAAGAAGCTTTAGGTAAATAGAGTTTTTTACCCAAATAACCTAATTAAAAATTAAGATAATAGCAATAATTGTAAATGTAAAGGGAAAAGCTTGCATTTTTTTAGAATTTTTTACCATAATAATCTAATTAAAAATTATGACATTATGAAAAATTGTAATTATAAACAATTAATAATTTTTGGTAAATGGAATACAATATTAAAATTGTTTCTTTCTATATTTTAGCTATTTGTCACATTGACTACTACATACCACAAAATTTTAGGCTTTGACCATAAAACTAGGGGTGAATTACAGGGGGAAATATGTAATTGTGTATGACTCGTAAACGGAACAACATACTAAAATTCTGTTTTAAGTTTCGGTATAAGGGTAGCAAATATTTTATGTGAAAAATGTGGTGACCTTGAGGGACAACATATTAAAATTCTGTTTTCAGTTTTGGTACAAGGGTAGTACATATTTTATGTGAAAAAACTGGTGACTTTGAGATCAAAGTTCAAATATATAATTGTCTATAACTCGTAAACGGAACAACATATTCAAATTCTGTTTTCAGTTTCAGTATAAGGGGTAGCAAATAGTTTATATGAAAAATGTAGTGACCTTGAGGTCAAAGGTCAAATATATAATCGTGTATAACTTGTAAACGAAACAAAATATTAAAATTATGTTTTTCTGTTTTAGTAAAGGGTTGCAAAATAATTTATGTAAAAGATTGAGGGTTTTGAGGTCAAAGGTCAAATATATAATTGTGTATAGCTCGTAAACAGAACAACATATTAAAATTTTGTTTTCACATTTAGCAATATAATATTAACTCTTATATACTATGAAAGTTATGAACCTAAACATTTTATAAACGCTAAAATATTTTAACATTATCTATTTATTTTTTAAAAAAAAAAGAAAAATTAAGCTTTTGATAATTATTTTAAAAATGTTAGTTAAATAATAATTTTCATAACTAATTATGTTTGATATTTTTTCTTTCTTTCATTTAGAGATTCTAAGGACCCCGCAAAGGAAATTTGGAAGATCTCCAATAATTAGACTAATATACGTTGTTACTTTATTACTAAAATTAGGTATTTTGTACTAATATAGTATTATAAGTAATAATAGTACATACTTTTAAAAATGGAGAGTTTTAGTATATAACTATTATTAACCAAATAACTAGAAAGTACAAAAAGTTCCGAATGAACGGTATAATGATAACTGCGCAAATTGCGAACACCCTAATATAGAAAATCCAATTACTTGGCTGCGAAGGCTAATTTTGTGATGTATGTTATAAGAAATATGATCATAAAGAAAAGCATATTGCTCATTGTATGACATTATGCACTATGCAAGAATAGTCCTCCCTGTAAAAAACAGAGAACATACTGAATTGTGATAAATGCAACAGGTGTTTCTATGGTAACGAGTGTATGATGTATCATATACAGACAGATTTATGTTCTCAGATAAAGTGTGCACAATATGTCTTAAAGCATATGCTGTTAAGCAAAATAGAAATCCTCAAACGTATTGCGTAAACTTTAAAAATATGATACCGCCCCGCCATGTATGTTATATTCGTCCTGAAAAATCTACAGGTACAAAAAAAATCGATGATGGTGTATTATGATATAGAATGTAGACAGGACCACGTATTACGAGAGTTGGTAAACGATCATTTGAATAACTTACTAATTACGCAGCAAGTATGTTATTAATGTTTTAAGAGCGGTGATGCTATTACATGCACCATTTGTAGTAGACAAGAAAATGTTTCTATGGTGAAAAATGTATTGTTGACTTCCTCATTTATTTGAGTATAAAACCCGACAATGTCAATAAAGCTATCTGTGTTGCTCATAGCGCCAGAGGTTACGACGCACATTTTATTTTACGTACAATAATAACCAGAAAACAATGGACCTCCTAATGTTATTATTAAGGGGTGTAAAATATTGTGTATGGACTGTAAATATCTGAAGTCTATACATAGTTTAAATTTCGTGCCTATGGCACATGCTAAAATATCGGAAGCATTTGGTGTAGATAACGTTAAAGGTTATTTTCCTCATTATTTCAACACAAATAATAATCAGAAATATGTAGGACTTATGCCCCACCCTTAATATTATGGTTATGACTACATGCAGAAGAAAGAGGAGAAAAACAATATGTACTGGTGTGAAATTTACTGAAAACAAACATTCAATTTTAAAGAAGAATGAATTTGCTATTGTCGCAGGGATGTTGAACTTTTACATAAGGCATGTGTTAAAATAATGATAGAATTTCAGCAAATATGAAATGTTAATCCTCTGGTGGAATCTATAAGTATAGCCAGTGCCTGTAATTTGGTTTTCAGACGAAATTTTCTAAATGAAAAAAAAAACAATAGAAATTACTCCCCATAATGGATATCGTTGAGTAGATCAACAATCTGTGGAGGCAATGCAATTGCTGGTAAATGAAGAGAAAAAGGTTAAGTATTACAATAGAGCATGCAGCAAGCGGGCGGGAATTAGTGTTATTAGGTGTTTTTAAAGTAGAGGGGTATGCATGTATAGATAAAAAGAAACACATTTGGGAATACCATGGGTGATTCTGGCATGTCTGTCCCCGTTGTTATCCTACGAGGCATAACACACAAATGCACAATGATCCGCGTAGCACTATGGATATTAGATATGATAATAGTGTAAGAAAAATTGCCCGTTTGAGTGAATTAGTATTTATTATCCATGAGATGTGGGAGTGTGAATGGAAACGTAAATTACGTAAAAATCCGCACATTAAAGAGTACGTTTCCACACACCCTAAATGTATGGGGGACGATGCTCAACACTAAAATATTACTATAAAACAACCCCGGGGGAAGAAACACATTACGTAGATGTAATTTCATTATACCCTTACTGTTGCAAAGTAAAAACGAGGGAGTTGAATGCCCCAACATTGACAAATTCGAGGATTTTGAAATGCACAGTACTTCCTCCCTCGAATTTGTATCATCCGGTTTTACCATCTCATAGTGGGGTCAAACTTCTCTTCACTCTGTATTGCAAGAGTGCCGAAAATTTAAATATAGAAGATTGCGCGCATAATGAAGAGGAGAGGGCTCTCACTATGACATGGGTGGTGGACGAAGTCCGTAAAGCTGTAGAGAAATAATTTAAAATACTAGAAATCCATTAAGTTTGGGAATATGAGGTGGTGGAGTATGATCCTGTTAAAAAAGAAGGGGGAATTTTCACAGAATATGTAAACATGCTTATGAAATTGAATACAGAAGCCAATGGTTGGCCCAAATTGTGCAATAGTGAAGAGCAGAGTAATAAATATATTAAGGACTATTACGATAGAGAGGGAGTGCAGTCAGACAGTACAAAGATGAGTAAGGAAAATAAAGCCCCCAAAAATATTTTTGAACTAGCATTAAATTGTTTATGGGGCAAGTTTGCCCAGAAGGAAAACATGGGTCATACCGTTATTATTCGAGAACCGGCAAAATTCTATGACAAATTAGCTGATAGCAATATAGATGTAGCACCACCAATACCCCCTGACGAGGAGACGTAATTATTAAATTACCATATATTAGATGAAACAAATATTTCTCTGAAAAATACAAATGTAATTATTGCAGCATAGACCACCACACATGCACGATTAGAACTATACAGCTATTTAGAACAGGTAGATAAAATGATATATACATGGACACTGATAGGCTCATATATGCAGTCAGGCCTGGAGGAGTAAAATTACCCACAGGAAAATATTTCGGTGACTTGAAAAACGAATTAGAATCTGTAGGTCCAGATGCATATATTAGAGAATTTTGTAGAGCCGGGACAGAAAGGTATGCTTACGAAGCTTTTAGTGAGGGCATTAAAAAACATGTTGTAAAGTACGTGGAATTACTCTTAACAGCAATACAATGAAAACTGTTAATTTCTATCAAATTAAAAATATGATTCTTAACGATGCCCCACCGGTAAATGTGACCATCTCGTGCAAAATTTCTCGTACAAAAGACAGCGGAAATATTACTAATGAGGAGACGAAAACATACCAATTAGTACATACAAAATGTAAAAGAGTTGGCGATAGTTACGATACAGTGCCTTACGGTTTTAAGAGAAATAAAATATTGTAAGAAAGTATTAGTTATGTAAAACAGGTAGACATACATTATGAATAATAAACAGCTTTTAAGTTATTTTTATTATATTAATAATTCCACTGATCTTTGTGTATATCTGAAATATGGTACTGATTATAAGTTTTATGTATATGTAAAACTACACATTAATAATAAGTTTATTGTATTATCCCTTAATGTTTGGTACCGCCTTGTATCAAATTTTATCTATATTGAATTTTTTAAAGAAGGTTTAAATGCTACTAGATATACTCTAAGTGATGAAACTATTTTAACGCTTGGCGCTACTAATAACGATGTTAATTTAATTTATGTTCATTCAGATCATAATAGAGTTGTATTTAACTTTTCCACATCGAGAAATATGCTACTATTTTCCATGTATTAATGACGCAACTTCTACATGTTCTAACCTAGCTCCCCTAATGAGTAAATATTTATCTGAATGTGCCATAAAGGGTAAATTTTCTAAAGTTACTTTTATTGAAGATACAGCTACAGCAAATCGAATTCAACCGGAATTAATTCCCATGTTAATGGGTGATTGATATATCTTTTATTTTTGACGAAGTATATAAAAGAGAGAAAAAAATGGAGTTTCAATATCCTTTCACATGCATTATATCGGGTCCCACAGGTTGTGGGAAGTCATAAGGGTCAAAACATTACTCGATCTCTATAATAAACAGTGGAAAAATTTATATGGTGTTACGGTGGGTGGCAGCCCTATTCGTACATCTAAATTTAAAGAAGAATTACCTAACGGTGATGATTTTTCAGTGGAAGAAGGTCCACACCTTATAATTATAGATGATTTAATGCGTGAATGTAATAACCATCTTGTAGATATTTTCACCAAAGGTAGCCACCATAGGAATTTAAGTGTTTTTTCATTACTGAAAACATATTCGATCAGGCTAGAGGTATGCGTGATATTTCATAAATTGTCACAATATAATATGTTTTAAAAATCCTAGAGACCAAGCTGAGATTAATTACTTGGCACGTCAATTGTATTATGGTACAATTTTTTGATCTGAAACAGAATACTCCCGATGAGCGGCGTGTACAAACAAACGTTTTCCCCTTTGGATTCATTCAATTATGTTTATGTGCTTGTAAAATAATTCTAACTTTAATATTTTAATAACTATTTTTTTTCTATAATTGACGTTAAAATAGATTAATAAACAGAATGCACCCTTACTAAGACTTTTAGCAAACGCAAAACCACTCAAGGCAACATTACAAAATGCAGATTCCGAGTTAATTCGTTGAATTTGTGAATGTTCCTATAACGTTTTGAAAGGAAATATTCCGTTATATAAAAAGGAGGGAAAACAAATTGCGGAAGTATAAAAATCAGCTTAGGTATATGGTAAAGAAAGGACAGACACCAAAACAAAAGAAAAAGCGTTTCATTGTACAAAAAGGTGTCTTTCTCACTGCATTGCTTGCACCGATTCTAGGAGGTTTACTATCTATTTTGTTTAAATAATGCAGCATATGAAAAAATATTATTTTAATTTCGCCCGAAAAATTACATTATTATCAAACTATATCTAATCTCGATGACGAAATAAAATAAATCTTAAATAATAAGAGTATGTGCCATATAAAGAGGTATTGCAAAAATTTTTACATATTGTTCAAAAACCTTTAGCAGCAACAACAAGTGCTGCTGCTACTACTACTAATACTATTAATAACAGGGTGGTGCTGAGGAGGAGGAGGAGGAAGAAGAAGAGGATGATGATAATGAGATAATATCTACCCTTCCCGAAATCTGCCATCGTAAAGCAAGACCTTTATCACGTAAATTAAAACAAAACCACAACATTCAATGGGATGCCAATGGTAATGTTAATATATATGGTAAGTCAATTCCTGTTGATAATATAATAGATTTAATATCTGATTGTTTAGGTGTCGTAAGAAAAATATTACACCCACCGCTTGGGAACCATTTGCCGTTCTATTAGCAAAATCAAATATAACCTTAGAATATATTGATAACCCTTAGTGAATAGAGTATATTCGAAAGCTGACAATTGTTGCTCCCCAAAAAGCAGAGGAGGAGGAGGAAGAAGAATAGCCGGAGCTATCACGTAAAAGTAAAAAGGCTGTCAACTGGCGCAACTATAAACTATGAAGAAGTTAGCTAATATTTACTATAACCCGTCACACCCTGCCTTGTTTTCAACAGCTCAAGCATTATGGAAAGCTATAAAGAAATCAATACCTTTACAATGGTTAAAAGAACAATCGACATATACCCTGCATAAATCAGCACGTAAACGGTTTCAACGGAATCGATATATTGTGTTTAATATTGACGATCAATGGCAAGCTGATTTAAACGATATGCAAAGTCTACAAAAATATAATGATGGGTAAAAGTATATTTTAACAGGGATTGATATATTCAGTCGCTATGCATGGGCGGTGCCTGTTCGTAGTAAAACTGGGGAAATATTATAAAGGCATTCGGGAAAATATTTACAAATACCCTCAGGCGTAAACCTCTGCGGCTACAAACAGACAAAGGTATAGAGTTTATTAACTGACCATTCCTGGCGTACTTTAAAAGCAACATATTCATTATTCACAACCGAAAACCCTAATATTAGGGCAAGCCTCGTAGAACGTTTTAATTGCAGCCTGAAGCTAATATTGTGGAAATATTTTATAGCAAAGAAAATTTACCGCTACAAAGATGTGCTCCCCCAACTAGTTTACTGTGCGAATTACTAAGGGCAAAACGACATCTTGCAAAAGTCTACAAAGAAAATTGTACCCTGGAAATATTTAAAATAAAACAAATACAATATAAGGAAAATAAATTGGTTAATATATTAGAGAATTTAAATGATGATATTATCGACGGTACATTTTACGAAGAGGAAGTACAAGTTGTGAAACTGCCCAAAGTTTACGAAATAGACGAAATTTTAGAAGCTAACGGTAAACGAATACTTGTTCGGTGGCGGGGTTATTCTGCTTCATTTAATTCATGGATTCCAGTATTATATTTAACAAACGGCTAGCAACATTTAAAACAGCGGAGCAATGGAAAGTTCTAGCACGTCAACTTGCAAAGTGTGGTTTTTATTTTCTTAGATTACCCGATATTGTAAGATGTGCATTTTGTACTTTAGAATTAGGTAATTGGCAATCTTATAATATCCCCTTGAAAGAACATAAACGCTTTAGCCCATACTGCCCTCTGTTAAGAAGTAACGTAGATGTGTGTGGTTATAAAATCCAAAAAAGATATTTTTCTATGCCTGAAAAAGGATTGCAATAATAATACATTATTATAAACTAGTGCTATATTTTTGTATATAGCAGAAAAAATGAATGATCCTTATCTCCAATATTATTCACATCAAATACGAAGTGGCTATAATGTATATAGAGGTGCACCATATCAATAAGTGTATGGTATTGGTAGTTTTCTAGGTATTTTATTTCGTACTGTATTTCCATTGTTAAAACAGAGTGCAAAAACTGTTGGTAAAGAATTGTTACGCGGTGGTATTAATGTAGCCGAAGACGCATTATATAGTAATAGACCCGTTGAAGAAGCATTCAAAATGCACTGCCAATAAGCAAAAAGTAATATAAAAAATAAAGCTCGAAATAAAATAAATCAAGTGTAAGCGGGAGGAGTGAAACGTAAAAATAAGCAATCAAGTTGTAGTGCAAAGAAAAATAGGGTGAAGAGGAGAGATATTTTTAATTAATTATGGAGCAGCGTACTAGTTTTTACCTCACACTTCCCAGTAACAGTTCTATGGAATATTTTCCGCAAAATACTCTGGCGTGTTATAATACAAAATTATATCATCCTCTCGTGCTGGAGAAAGGTGTGTGGTATACAGCTGTTGTTGAAGTACATTATACAGGTTAATTTCAGAATGTTTCCAAATATACTCATAATATATATTACAGGGGCTCGGATAAGAAAAGTTACAACGTAACTAAAATAGTACCCGGGATTTATTATTCCCGTTGACGATATTCATTCTCAAATTAACTATAAAAGCGATACATTGAATTTACAATTAAAAGTTAAGGCTCCGGTAAAACGCATTGAGGTTAGTAGAGTAAGAAAAGACTATAACGGGGTTGAAGTTAATCAATCACCCGAATTAGCCAGAATACTAGGTTTTGATCATATTCAGCAAGATTATATTGCACTTCTCCACCATGCATGTTATCCGCCTGATTTGCAGAAATCGCTACCCTTACACATGTATATTCATAGTGATATTATAGAACCTCAGCTGGTAGGCGATACTGTTGCGCCATTCTTACATATTATAAACACGAATATTAAGGAATATGGTGCTAGTAATGTACAGATTTTTGGAAATCCTCATTATGTCCCCGTACAACGTAAACAGATTGATCAAATTATTATTGATTTAAGAGATAGTACGGGTAATCCACTTCGTTTCGAATACGGTAGTGTATTTGTAAAACTATATTTTCGCAATAAGGTATTATAAAAATAAACTAGTGTGGGTATTAATAGCACAAAAGCCAAAACGAAGTGTGAGTGTACGAAATCAGAATTAGATCTATTTGCGTTGCCCACTCAAACGAGTATTATTGGTATTAAAACAGTGCCGTATAAACCTGTGGCGTCAATATCTGATAACACACCCATAGAGTTTGTAGTTCCCGGTAAAGGTAATGATTATATTGATTTACCACATGCAATGCTACATATTAGAGATAAAATTACTAAACCTGATGGTTCTGATTTAACAACTGCTGATAAGAAAATAAGTCCTGTAAATGATTTTCTCTGTGCAATGTTCAGCGACGTATTAATATATTTGAATAATCAACTAATTTCCTATTCTTCCCATACATATCCATTTCGATCGTATATTGAAAAACTACTAAATTATAATACCAATTTAAAATCAACTAATCATCAGAGCACAATGTGGTTTAAGGATACTGCCGGACATATGGACAGTGTGGCCGATAATAATAATCATGGTTTTAAACAACGCTCACTTCTCACAGCGTTAAGTCAGCCCTTTGAATTACTGGGCTATATTCATAGTGATATTTTCAATCAGGAAAAATTTCTATTGAGTGATGTACAGTTGCGTTTTAATCTGATTCCAGCCAAACCCGTATTTTGTCTAATGGGCGAGACTGGAGCTAAGGGAAAAGTTGTAATTACAGCTGCAACACTGTTTGTGGAAAAGGTTGATGTGTCGCCCACTGTGAAAATAGCACAAAATAAAATATTTCAAAATCCTAAATTTAGAGTAAAATACACAATAACAAAGGTGCAGGTGAAGACAAAGACTTTACCGCAGGGCGTTATGGACACAGCTCTTCCAGATTTGTTTTCCGGCATAGTGACTAAACGTACTACTATTATTTGGTTTGTTAATAATACAGCTTTCAACGGTACTTATCAAACAAATATTTTAATTGTAAGTATTTCAGTGTGTCATTCTTTACAATATCTGTTGACGGAACTCCTATTCCATCTAGACCACTACAGGTAGATTTTGATAATAAGCTATATATACAAGCATATTCAACGATATTTACAGGTTCTGATATTTATTATTCTAATTAAGATAATGATATTTCACTTGCCGAATATCCTAATGATTATACTCTATTGGTGTTTGAATTAACTCCCGATTCTAGGTGGAAGCCCTGTGTAATTTCTGCTATGTTTTTTTTGAGTGGGAAGTGACTCTAGTCTTTTATGTATAATAAAATGTTTTAGTATAATTAAAGGATATTTTTTTTCATAAGTTTACTATAGAATAAAAAGTACCTAGGTCACCCGATTTACACATACCAAATATGAAAAGACAGAATCTCCATATGTCTAACCGTTTACGAGATGTACAAAGTTTTAATATTTTATCTTTGACCTCTAGTCAACACTTTTTTCACAAATAGTACTTAATTCTCACATACCAAAAATGTGAAAACAAAATTTCAATATGTTTAGCTGTTTGCGAGATATGCACTGTTAAATATTTAACCTTTGACCTCAAGGTCAACACTTTTTTTCACAAATTATACTTAATTTCAACATACCAAAGTTGAAAGCAGATTTTCGTTATGTCTATTCGTTTACGAGATATACAGGGTTAACCCTTCTTCCCTTTGACCTCGAGGTCTCCACTTTCTTCACATATAGTACTAAATGGCCCCATGCCGAATGTGAAAACATAATTTCAATATGTCTACCCGTTTGGGAGATTTAAACGTTTCAATATTTGATTTTTGACCTCGAGGTCACCAGTTTTTTACTTAATACCCCCATGGCGAATGTGAAAGCAGAATTTTAATATATTTGACCTTTGCCTAGGTTATAGGGTATGGTATAGAATTTGACTTCAAATTTATGTTATAATTTCTGCTATGTTAAATAAGGCTTCGTAGTCTTTTATAAAATCCCTGCTATATTAAATAAGGGTTGCAAAATAAGCTTCGTACCCCTATTTCACGAACGTATACACTGGTCTAAGCTCTGCTATGTTAAATAAGGGTTGGAAAAAGGTGCCGTAGTCTTTTTGTAAGTATGGGATTTACCGTAGCCTCTATAAGGGTAAAAAAAATCTGCTATGTTAATTAGGGGTCTTAGCCTTGTGCACTATGTGGGGTGTAATGTTAAATAGAGGGGGGTCGTATAATCGCATAGTGTTGGAGGGCGTAAGGGCCGTTGAAAAATAGATTCATTGCCTTTTATGTCATCTTAAATATGGGGGTTGAAAAATGGTGTCATACTCTTTTACAAAAAAATAATACTACTTTATTTTACAATTAAAAATAAAGGACGTAGAAGAGAACAAAAAGTACCCAGATCTAGCTCCAGAAAAGTAACAGAATCTGGTTCCAAATTTAATGACACCAGGTATCGCACAGCCCTGGAAAATCAACACCTTGCTCTCAGAGCGGCATTATTTAAGAAAGTGTCGTCAAGTGCCGCCCTCCTACTCATGCTTCAACATGTTTCACTAAACAAAGTTGGCCGCATACTGACAACAACATGAAGTTTTATATTTTATCACCAGAGGAATTTAGCATCGCTTGAATAAACATCGGTTTACCGATATGGACCGATATTGATGAACATAGATATCGGTAACCGACATTCATCGGTATCGTTCCTTGACGAATGCTCTATATTTAATTTTAATTTATTCCTTATGAGCGGAATGTTTTGTCCAAAATCGACTTATTCTTTGCACAATACTTACTATAGGTTTAGAAAATAGATAAATTAGTGATACCTATAATTGATGTCGATCCCACATCGATGGACGTATGCTCAAGCGGGCCGTTCTCCAGCCCATATTAACGATATGGGGGCTATATGGGTTCCATGAGCGGGCAACGTGCATTTGCTACTAGGGACTACTAATTAATGTATTTACATCTTCCTAATTTAGGTATCCACATAGTTTTTCGACACTATGCTCTTAATATAACAAACGTACCAAAGCGTACAAAAGCATTATTCACCCCTAATTTACAAATATGTAAAACAAATTAAACTCAAATCTCAAAGTTGCCGTTGATATTGTATTAATCTTATATACGTTCATAAATTGTAAAACAATGCAATTTAGTGTCTTTTCGGAGATATTGGACCTCCAATGTTGATGCTAAAGCCCGCACGAACATTATTGATCCACAGGTAGCAAATTTGTAACTACGTTCAACCTAAAATCTTAAATTTTTAAAATTCTCCCCTACATTGCTATTGTAGGGGTGCATAACATGTGAAAAACTAGATATATTTGTTCCCAACAAGAGATATTTTTTCCTCGAATATTCATAAAACACGATTTTTTTTAGATATGAAAATATTCATAGAAAAAAATAAGGAAGCATATATCATTCTTCGTATTTCGTAGAGCTTCAGTATACTTTCATGTATAATAGTGTACAAAAAGTCAACAATGGCATTCAGTCATTTCCGTGCGATATTGCACCCTAAAAGCTGCAATTTTATATTCCGTTAATAAGATTTGGATAACAATTTGAACAGTTTTATTATGTTTACGGTTTCCATGCAGAACAAGCAGACGGTAAAAATAATAAACTGCTTTCGATTGAATGTCCTATGATAAACCAGTCCGCATATATTGCATTTACCGTAAACGTCTGCATACACACATTTTAGTGTGAGGCGCAATAAAACATGGTCACCATTAATCAAATGGTAGAAGTAAAAATAAAAAAATACCTCTTTTGAGCTTTTCACATATACAGAAGACGATATAAATATTATGAAATAATGTAGAGGGAAAACTTATTATATATTACGTTAAAGATTAACGGCAATCATACTGTCCCTCCATTGAGGGATAGTTAAAAGTATACGCTAGCTGCACGAAATAACTAAAATCCACAACGTAGACAATTCTCAAAGAATCTTGCATGCCTTTTTTTTAACGACAGTAACATCATAGACGACATAATCTATATGCCCCCTTGAAGAAATGTTCATATTTTGCTTATCTAAAGGAACGTAAATGTGTAGAAGTATGTTTGCATTTGAAATAAAATGTCTGCAAACTAAGACGTAAAACGTGTCGATTTAAAAAGTATTATTAAAAATCCAGCCAAGAACTTTATTTCAGCTTTTAAGTAGATTTCGAAGAAGTATCTACCTATTGAGATAGGTGCGATTTATATATTAACACGCTAGCGGCCAAAATATTCAAGATTTTTGAACCAAATGTTTATAGGTTGTTTCTAGGCTTAAATGCTAGGATAAGCTCGTTAATAAGCAAAATCGGTTGCCATCTTGTAAACAAAATAGCCGCCGAACCCATTGTTGTATAGAATACACAATCTCAACCGCTTGGGCTATTGAAATTAAATCTGGCATACAGATACAACATCACTGTTAGATTACCAAAAGGTTACCTAATGAATTCAAAAATTCCATCTTGGATCCCAAATGGTTGACGCAAGAAATCTATTTTCCATATCGTTTGACCTAGAGATACGAAATTTTTCATAAAGGTGCATTGTCACTAGTAGTTCAAGAAAATATTACGAAATGTTGAAAAAGTCTCCATCATGGATCCAAAATGGCCGCCGAACACATTGATGAATACAATACACAACCTATGTGGCTGTAGCTAGAAACATCAATTTCCGTAACATGGTACATTATCACTTGTATTTTACGATAATATTACATTGTGTATCCAAAGATGCCTTCTTTTATACAAAATGGCAGACCTAAAATCTATTTTCCACATCGTTTGAGATAAAGATACGAAATTTGGCACAAAGGTGCATTTTGACGAGTAGTTTAGGGAAATATTACAACATTTGGGAAACGTCGCCATCTTTGATCCAAAATGAAAAAACAACTTTTCACACCTTTTGAGCTGGGTAAATGAGATTTTACTTCAAGGTGTGCCATCACAACTTGGTCACGACAATATATGAAAACTTTCAGAATGTCGTCAATTTGGATCAAAATGTCCACCCTAAAATCCCAATTTCCAAACCACTGAAGGTAGATAAACGAAATGGGGTATGGCCAAGAGTAGGTTACATTAAATTGGGCAAACCTCCACTTTGGGGGACCAGCCCCCCGTGGGAAAGTGCAGATGGACACCAAGGTGCTGTAGTGCTGCAGGGAAATTTTGGGGAAGGCGCATCCGCTAAAAAGCACTGACGTTGGGGACCCAGCCCCCTACGGGAGTCTGGGGGCAGCTTCCCCAGCGAACCAAAGCAGTTCCCGGTGGGGGCTGAAAAATTTCGGTGTTGACCCAGCATCGTGGGGACAATTGGGGAGCTGTTGTGAATAAAAGACTGTGGCAATCACAGTGAGATCTTCAGCTCTCCTGTTCCAACCCGTCTGGTCAGCGTGGGAGCAGTAGACCAACTCCTTCTTCGGGAATGGTGGGGAAGGCCTCCGTATATATATATACACGGAAACGGCCATAATTCTGAAGATATTTTAACCAAATTTTATTGTTATTTCTAATCCTAATAGCTTTGCTAAGCTTTTTAAAGAACAAAATAGGCAAATTTGGTGGTTGGGAGAGGCGGTTGAAATTTTAAAAGAATATATCAACCTCTATGGCATTTAGAGTTGAACTTTGCATAAATTATAGTATTTCCTAAGAAGTTTACGGCGACACCATCGATTCATGGGTTGTGGGGTATGAGTGGGAATGGGGTGGAATTTCGATTTTTTAAACCGCGTCTTGTGGGGTATCACTGAAAAGCTCGTAATGAATAATGTACAAATCAATAACTAGTATCTCAATAGCGCTCATATAAGCCGATATTTTAATTTTTGAAAATGAAAAAAAAAAACATCAAGATGTACCTCAGGCTGTAGTCCTGCCGAAAGGGATTTTGTTTATTAAAGAATGCGATTTTAACAAAACATTTATGCTTTTCTATAAGGTAATGTATATTCCTTGACATACAATTTCACATGCAAATTGTTGACGATGCAACAACTCATTTTGGTTAGTATATTACCAGATATGCACTTTTTTAGTAATTTATTCAAACAAACTTAATGCCTGATTGCGTGTTTGCGATTGACCACACGTAGGGTAACTTGAGACGTCTCTAGTTCGTAAAATAAGCATGATTTCTAAGTTCTTGAAAACAGTTACATTCTGGTGCGAGGAATTAATATCTCAGTTTATGACTATCACATTTACAACATTCTGTATAAATGTATTGGAAATAATAATAAAATTCGCACCGTTTGACAAATCTCCACAAACGGATTTGAGCGTTCTTCATTTAACATGATAATAACCATAATTTATGATGAATCAAAATAAATCTAGCTGGTTTTTCAAAATGTTACGTTTGATCTGTTGACATCTGATATTCCGAAATTCAATTTTCTTAGCCTAAGAATCAAATACAAAGTTCGTTGGAAGTCTCACATAGTATTACATGAAAATCAGACAACTTTATAAAATTTATAAGCACAGGGTGGCCAGAAAGTCCCTTTACGCATGCAATTAGTTCATTGTAACTTTAATAAAATTACAGTCATTTCTCCAAAACGTCATTATGTGCACCAATATTATCCCTGCACAGCTTGATACGCCTCCATGTCTTCCTACTCACCCGCTTTAGCGCTTTCGGTGTCACATGCTGGAAGTCTTCAAGCACATTTGCCCACAGTGCATCATTGTGCACGTGCCTCTTCCTCCTGCCTTATAATTTGATAATCCCCATAGTGCATTGAATGGTGACATAAGGTCCGGACTTTGAGGAGGCCAAGAATAACGGGCTGGCGAATTTTGGGACCCATTTCCTCTCCACCAGCCAGGGAACGGTTCATTTAGGCGTTCACGAACAGCAAGTGCCAAGTGCGCGGAAGCTCAATCTTGTACATAAACAACCGTGTCGCTGATCCCAATATACTGTAGCTGTGGAAAAAGACAGTCATTCAACATCTCCAGATAAGTAACCTTGGGCATGAAACTCTCAAAGAAGTAAGGACCAAAAATGTGTTTTTCCGTCATTCCCGCCCAAAGCATGACGTGCGGAGGGTTGTTCTAAATGTCTTGGTAAAACTCTTGATATTCTCTTGCCCATATGAAGATGTTCCTATCCCGCAAACTCTGATAAATAGCCCATTGATAAGAATGCACTTGGAATGGTGGAGCAGGAATGGTGGGGAAGGCCTCCAACAAGATTCGGAATGCAGCCTGCCGGCGGTTCAAGTCATCGTCCGTTAGCTCATTAATGGCAATTGGCAGGAATGCTTGCAGGTCTAAATCCATTATCATGTGGAGTTGCATTGTGCTCCTTTTGATTCCAAGTTCTGCAATATGCTTTCTTGTTTTCTTGCAACATGAACGCATCACTGACGCACTAACTTTAGCACATGTTTTCCTTTGGATTGATGGATGACAACAGCGGGGGCATCCAAAGCACTTCCCAGGCAATAAGCTTTCTTCTACAACGTAATCAAGATCTGACAACTTGATGGTTCCTTATCGAACTGTTAACGAAACCTATCCATCACTTATGTCATATTTTCGTTGTTGTGCTTCCGTTCGTCAGCCCACACACTTGGCCCTAAGCGCTCTTCCAAAGTGAAGACGCTTGTATCTGCCATTGTTCTTTATTAATTACGGAAAGGCGAGACAATGAACTGGTCATTGCACGGACTCTATTCTCCTTCCTTGGAAGTCACGCTACAATTATGTCACAATTCACGTGCGGAGCACTGTTGCCATTTTAACGATCAGGACGAGAGATTCAAATATTAAATATCTTGCCATTGTACACTGTTACACGCAATTTAGTTCAGGTGTAGGGGGACTTCCTGGCCCCCTTGTATTGAGCTGCCGCCAACTGGAATTGAAATGTTACATATTTTTTGGTCTCGAAATCGAACACAGCGTCCCTTGAAACCCCCAGATATGGAATTGTAAAGAATTCTGGTTATTTTTTAAAATAGAATACGGCATAACGGGCTGCCACCATTCTTCAAAATTGTTATCCTCCAAATCGAAATCAGCACCTCTTGAAACTTCCAGATATGTTGTTAAACGAAGATCTAGTGTTTCCAAAATTAAGACGTATTGAGTTGTCACCATCTTCTATTTTAAAATTATTATTTTATTATTTTTGTACTCGGAAACAAACTCATCTATGGATAATAATTGTACTTATGAATCACGATAATAGTACATCTGTTGCTTCCCACATGATCAAAATGTCAGTGGACCAACGTCGGTCCAATGATGCCATTCAGTTTGACATATTTTGCGAACCAAAGAAAGCCCGCTTACAATAGCCCGCAACGTCACTGGCCACCTTAAATCCATGCATTCGGCGGACTTCGTTTTGCCGCTTAAGTGTCGACTTAGTGAACGCCACCGTTCAGACACCTTCGAGCCATCCCTTTTCAGACAGCCACTTTCACTCAGTCCTCCAGAATTTGGCAGCACTTTGTTCACGGGGCAGCCATCCATTGTATAAAAGTAATGAATTAGGCGCTATTCTACTGTGAAAGGAATTAACGCATCATAGTTGAAGAACATGTATATTGGGCCATTTACCAACAAAATAAACTAAGAAAAGATACTTCCGGATTTTCGACCTGCTTGAATCTAGTAATTCGAGCATAAATGTTCAAGAAAATTTATTCGTGCAGATTTGTTTGATAATTTTCCGTTCGCCCGAAGATTATTTTAGTGTTTCCAGCGTTGAAATTTGTCTCTATTTCAGAAACTATTTGGCTAGTTTAGATTACGCTGAAGTGTTTTTTTACATATTACGGTTAACATACACCAGTTGTTTTAGCGCCAGATCCAACAGTAGCAGTGTTCGACTCAACCCGCCACGGCTCAACAGCATATGTGTACGGCCCAGCCCAACCCTTAAGTAGTTGTGTCCGGTCCGGAAGTATCTGTACCCGCCTAAGCCCTTACCCGATTTACTCCAAATGTCTATACAGATCTGTGATTAAGAAGTTTAAAGGAAGGAAACACACACACACACACACACACACATATATATATATATATATATATATATATATGTCATTACTTCATGCCATTGTTAATACATACTTTGGTAGAGCAGAATTTCATAAGTTTAAAGGTCAAAAACATAATTGATATTACATCGACGACGTTGCTTGAAAAGTTTATAATATTCACGAGGAGTATTAAAATCACATGGCAGGAAGGTTTGTTTTTACTTATGTTACGAAATGCAAAACTAAGCTAACATACTACTAATAATGAGTTTAATAGTTATTTTTAATAATTTTAGATTACATTCTACTTCATCTTTTGTAAATTCATTTATAAGCTTCATGCATCTAAGTTTCAGATCGAGAGGATGAAAGAGGAAGTCGGACAGGGACTATGTTGGAAATAAAATCTCGGTATTTAGATGGTGGAATAGAAGAAAAAATCTATCTGAATTCCCCAGTCACAATCTTCGGCCTCTGATATTGAAACTTCCACAAGAAAAAGGCCAACAGTCTGTCAAATAAACTATGACCATCTATGTAAATTCGAGTGCAAAACTTAGAAAGTATTATAGAACTAGTTGATAAATTGTAATATCTACAATAAAATATCTTATTAATATTCTAATATTCTACAATCTTACTTAATATCTTACAATAACATCTCCTCTGTACGATACAGCCTGTACTCGGCAAAAATTGGTCGAGATGAATTTTCAGTGTTTTCTTTAGTCACGCCAGTCAAATATCGGAACAGAACCTTCAACGTTACCTCTGGCCGACTCTTTCCCTCATCCTTTCCCTTAGCCTACCAAGGAATTATCCCTAGATGCTTCAAACCGTTGCAATAAGTAAACTGAAATTCAATTACTTTCCAGAAATTTGTTTGCGAGATTTACAAAGTCACAAAATGTGTCAAAGTTATTATGATAGTTGAAAAATGTTACTTTTGTGTAAAATGTATACGGTATACTGCAAAATTATAACGCTCGTTTTAAATATTCGCAACCTTTCTTGAAACTAAATATTTTTAGACAAGAGTTTTTCTCCTTGAATATACTATACTGGTGCTTGGAAAATTATTCAGTTTCGAACTATAGGGGCCGACCAGGCTGACTGAATTTTCTCTCTCAGCTTCACTAAGTAAGTATTGGGATGGTACCTTAAATAATATCCTGGCCAACAGCGTACCAACCCTGCACTCTGCCCTATCCTGGTCGGCGCCAAATATACCTTAAGGCTAGAAATACATTTAAATTCAAATCTAAATATTCAGATGACGTATTTTTGATGAGCCAATGATCAGAGCACAAGTGACTTTCGGTAACACTCCTCAGAATAAGATTTTCAATCTATTCAAAATCAACATACGGTGTTGCTACCTGTCGTCATTGCTAATCATACATGGTAAATGAACATGATAGCGCTGTACAAAAGTTTTGAATATTAAACATTACATACCCTTATGCTAATGTCACATTGGGAAATTACATGCGACATAATTGTCAAAACTGCTTTAATCCTGGAATTGAATCCTCTCGATATTGAATGATCTAGGCGGCCACTAAATTTTAGCACACTACACTGCGAAACAATTGTTTGCTAGTTAAACGAATTATGCACCTACTACAAATATACCGTATATGTTAGGAAATAAAAAAAAAATGATTAAGTCCTTGCTTACGGACTGGTTAAATTGGCCTTCTAAACGATTGCAGTTTTCAATAATCGTTTAAAAAAAAACGTGTTTTTATACAACTTTTAAACATTCCTTGGTTCATTGAAATTTTTGAGAAGTGAAAGGTCAGAGATAAAATGAAGGTTTCTAAATACGTTCAGATAGTTAATCTTTTAAGGATATAATACTCAAGTTCTAAGTAGGCCAGAATTATTGAGAGAACGTTCATTATATCACTTACAGTATTCATCGTAAAGAGATACACAATTACATGACATTTACTTATTGACAATTATTTTAAATAACTAACTCTATGGTTTACAGAAGTCGCAAGTTTTTTTGAAGCAGTAACAAACGTTCGCCACTGGATCATATGGCAATATCAAACCAGTTTTCATCACGAACACGTATTTGTCGAAGTTCTCTTCTAATGTTCTATTATTCACGACGTTTCGGTCTTCCTCATGGTCTCTTTCCGCCCGCCATTCTAAACAGGATAGAATGTAATCTTTGTTTGCCACCATCCGCTGTGTCACTGAGACACATCTTCACTAGTTGCACAAGTTTTTTTTTTTTTTAGAATTTCTAAATCGTATCAGGCAAAATATATAACTTCTTCGTTTTGATAGAATCATATGATTTTATAAAATAAATGGATAACTGTGAACAGTCCCATTGTATTTGAATTTGTTCTCCAAAATTTGTCTCAAATCAAAAATATGGTCCAGCGTTGATTTATTTCTTCTAAATCCACATTTGGTGATCTCCAATTATTTAATCTATGTGTACACTTAGCCGTGTTAACAGAATATTACTTTATACTTTGTAACATGTTGAAAGTAACGAGATTCTCCTTTAATTATTATAGTTTGTTTAATCGCCTTTTAGTAAATCGGATCTATTATTGAGGTTTTCCATCCTTTAGAAACTCATTTCTCAATTTAGCACTTATCTATTTAGGTATTTCCTTGTTTAGTGTCGTTTCTCCCGCTTTAATAAATTTGGTTATATGTTGTCTATTCCTAGTGATTTCAAATTCTTCAATTTATTAACATTTCGACCTCGATCTAGCTAGGTTGGGGTAACCACGGTTTTGTGGTATAGATTTCAAATCCATCTGCTTGCTCCCCGTTGTGTACATGAAAAGTTTGTTGACTTAGGTTTTCCACAAATCGATAATTTTAGTCGGATCAGCCTGAAGATATCCACGTTCATTTCTAATCATTCCTAAACTAGTCTAGTAGTAAGCTTTTCTTAACAATTTTATCCCTTTGAATAGATCTCGTATGCTCTCTGTCTTGTCGTTTTCCTCTATCTCCTAAATCTTCTGCGTCAGATATTCCCGCTTTTTGGTGATATTCCATTTTAGCCATGGTTGCATTTCTTCTTTTCGTTTCTCATGAAGTTTAAGGCATTCCTCATCCAACCAAGGTTTACTTTGTGCTGTTTCATTTCACTTACACGTTCCTTCGCTGCCCACTTAATACTTTCAAGAATTGTCTCCCACGTTTTACTTACTTTAATTTCGTTATTAATATCAACTTTATTACTACTTAGTGGTCTAAGGTTTCGAACCTGTTTGCGAGTTCGAGTTGGTAATCTGTTTCCATGCTCGGATTATTTATAAGTTTTACTTCGAATGTAAATTGTTTTGACACCCTGCTTTCTCTGTTCGCGATGCATAACTCTTACTTTACTTTTGTTATAACTAATTGATTGATGGTTTCACTTTCCGCTCCTCTGTAAGACCGAACATTTATTATGTTGGTGTGTTTTCTTCTATCTACTAATACGTAATCGATCTTACTGAGAAAGCTTTGACATCCGGAGATACCCATGTGTACTTGTATCTGTCTTTGTGTTGACACTTTTAAAGATTTTAAAACTAATTATGTAGTGAAATTGACTTGTTTGTAATTAATTAATTTTTCATGTTTCACACATGGTCTGTAAAATATATTCAGAAATGAAATTAATAGTACTAGAAATTCAAAAAGCTCTTGTTCCTGAATATTATTGCATAACAAAATATTAAAACAACATATTTAAAACAATATAAAGTAGTTTGCTATGAAAGTACAAATGCCACTGTATTATAATTATTGCGAAAAAAAAACTTTCTTTATACTATAATACAAAGAAAATTAGGCAGAGACTACTTACATGGTTTCCACAGCGATGTTACCACTATCTTCAACCCACATTACACAAAAAACAAGATATTTTTTTTTTATTTTTTTGCATTAAACAGTTTCATATATACAGTTGAGATACGATGCGATAATTAGCTTAAACCTTAGTGGTTATATACTTTGTATAACATGATGTAGCAGCATTTACGAGCTAGATATGAAGTAGAGACGATTGACTCTCTTTGTAGTCGAAGTAAGAATGAAAACTAATCTATTATCTAACTAATATTACGAACGCTTACGTACGGCATCTACAATGTTCAACATAATCAATAAATGACTTTCAATGATTATATTATTACGTGACTCATTAGTAGTTCTACGCTTGTACCTCATATTTTATGCGGAACGTTTCGTGTAATAAGGCTTTTCGTGAGTTCCAAATTCACTTTCTGCCCTCAGTATATATATATATATATATATATATATATATATATATATATATATATATATA
>JAGDQP010006092.1:44799-57209 GCA_022664845.1 Lepisma saccharinum
ATATATATATATATATATATATATATATATATATATATATATATATACACGACACGTAATAGGATATTGATATAAATTCTGTACAAAAGTTCTGTTCTAAATCTGTTTTAAAATTTGATGTAAATATTTATTGTGTAAAACAGTAAACTTACATGAAAATGAATAAATGTGTGGAAATGAACATAACAGTACACACAAAAAGTTTTCTAGCAAACAACAGAAGACAAGGAATGTATACTACGGTAGCCAATCAGTCAATTGATTTTATTTACTTTAAAAATTACTTAATGTTATTTTTACTAGCTACTAGCTGATATATATGTGAGGTGATTAAAATAAGATGGCAAGCTGGACAGTTGGGGCCGCTTTCAAATTGAGTTTGCAATACTGCTCGGTGACACACTGAGTACCTGTATGAACTATCTATTACCTTAGTGACAAATTTTGTGCAGATACGACCAATGGTATGGATTGTTTACAACATTAATTGTTCATCCTGTCACCCATCAAAAGCGACAATTAGTGAAATAACTAGTACCTTGTTTCATATTTAGCAGTATTATTATCCAATTTATTTGATGCAAATTAAATATTTTTTCAAACCAAATTCGCTGTAAAAGGAATAATTATTACTCGAAAAAGAAACTTCAGGCAGCAGAAAAAGTCACTGTAATATCCGTACCTAGTAGCGTAGTAACGCAGAAATTGCCGCTTTTCATATTTAATTACCGAAATTCGGATAAGCAGAACATTTGACCTATCGAGAACGAAAATGAACCACTTATCTCAATAAATGATAGAATGTTTGGTAGCTCTTTTCAATATGAATGTAGTCTATCTAGAATTATTTTCATACATTCACATTAATTTTTCATGTTTTGAACATGAAACCGATGTAATAAAATGGTGTTAGAGTGGTTTAATATTACGTTGCTAGTGAAATATTATATATACTCGTCCTACTCACAAGTAACACTGCACTCTTTTGAATCCGGTTCACGGAATGCGACACATATTCCAAAGAGCGAGTTCTAATTGTGATACATATAGAATTCCAGCGTCAGTCAGCAATGGCTTCGGGAATTATGGGCCTGTAAAGTTATCCTATTAATCTATAGGAAGTACCACGTCTAGGCATTCCCAGACAAGTCGGCAAAACATAAGAAGGTCTTGAAATAGTTCTACAGCGAAGCTTTCTGACCGAGTGTTCTTACGGATCGAAATACGAACCTTCTACTCATGGACTCGTGGTCTACAAACAAGGATCACAATCTGTCTGAAGCCCTTAAACCAGGATATCTTGTTTTCAAGAAGAGGTTAATTCCTGGAGTATGTACACTTGGTTGTGCACGTCTTCAGGCAGTACAAGCCAATCATGTACTACGTAATTGACACACTGGTGTTGATGAGTGATGTGAACCGTTACCGATTTATGGTATTGCCGACGTTCACGATATATCAATTCAGCGCTCCCAGGTTCAGAAACTTCTATTGGTACGCTTCCTACAAAGCTGCTTACTTGGACGAAGCACTGGGGAATGTGGATTTCTCCTCACAATTACTGTTTTAACTCAATCGACAGTGTCACATGTTACAAGTGTAATCACTTAGCTTTTGTCAAATGTGCACACTGTGAATTAACTTTCTGTGCTTCTCATGCTCTTCTCCTCGATATTCACGTCGATTGTTCTCTGTAAATTCTTCCAACGTTCCTTTAATAACAATATTTTTATTTAAACTAAATTCAGTTTTTTTGTCTGTTTGAATACTATCTTCTAGTTGCATCTTGTGATTTATAGATTCTATGCTTTCTATGTAGTTTATTACATAAGGTTAGCAAAAAGAGACGTCAAGAAAATTCCTAGACATGGTATTTCCTATGGATTTTTATGTTAACTTTACAGGCCCATAACTCCGGAACCCAATGCGGTCTGAGTGATAGTTGCCTGAGTGATAAAGGCAATTAAATAAATTCAATTCAATTCCCGAACCCATTGCTCACTGACGCTGGGAATCCATATTTATCTTAATTAGAATTGCCTCTTTCAGGCTATGTATCGCATTCCGCCATTCCGGATTCAAAGAAGCGAAGTGTTACTTGTCAGTGCGTTTCCCTCATGTGCTAAACTGATCATTTTTTTCACCAGTATTATATATCGCAAAGATAATATAGAGTTCAACTAACGGTACAAATAGTGCTAAAATAATTTACGTCAATTTAGAATTGCTGGATTACAATCAAATGCATTCCAATATGATTGCAAACTAAATTTTAAATTGGGAAAAGAAAAATATTTATCCTCTTAAAATAGATGCAACATCTAAGGAAAGGAGAGTGAGAGCCTTGTGATTTTTTATGCCACTCAAAATTTGTTTCTCTAGAAACGGTTCTATTTAGCCAGCATCTAGTTAAATTCGCCACTGTTCACCACTGACTTACTAAATTACTGACATTCGCCTTACGAAATTTATGAATAACCTTGAAAATGTATTTGATTTTGCTTGCAGCAAAATCTGCTTATGTTCCCTGTTCTGACACGGATTGCACAACTAATAACACGTGAACAGCTTCGCTTATTGCAAAAAAATATATTATTATTATTAATATGTTCAGTAGCAAGAGGTCGATGAAGATTGGATAGTCTAAGCATATAAAGAAACAAACATAACCCTTTCATTTTAAATTGTTTGGAACCAAGGGAAAGAAAAATATACGGTTTTCCGTTCCGTCATTTTGGCACAACAAATTAATACCTCGATTATCCACTCAAACTATTTGAACTGGCGGAAAATTAAATTTCAACACAAAGAAATAGTTATTATATTTGAATAAGAAAAGTACAGCAATTTAATCCACATGAAATATTGCATTCATAGAAGCCAAGATCATTTTAAAATATATGGAACATGCATTTGTTTAATTGGCGAGGGACATGAAGCTGGTGTAATGCAGCGGAAAATTGTGTGTATGAATTTTGACATTTGACTTCGACCGACCAAAATTGTATTGCAATTACAGTTATGATAAAGTTGTTTTATATTTGTTAGTTACTCATCTTGTTAAATGTTAAAAAATGTCGACTTCTGTGGTATATATATCGTATGAACAAAATATGGTACGTCCACCTACAAATTTGGTGCTTTCTTCAGCAAGAACAATGAGAGTCAATACGGTGTTGACCAACCTTTGTCTTAAAGGCAGCCTATACTCTCGCATATGTGATGAAAACCTACACTTCAATCAGGTGGCGGAAAATTTACTTGGAAATAGTTTACAAGCTATTCCTCACGAGTCGCCGAAATGAGAAGATGTATCGGTGTTGGTCCCTGTGGACTAACAAGAAGTAAGCGTTATAAAACAGATAATATATATTCTATCAGATTCAAATTAGGACTATGGCTAGGCAAACAACTAGTGGAACATTGGTGTCGTCAAACGACTCACCACCCTCTCTGCAGTATGGACAGAATTCAGTCATGTTGAAAGACAAAATTTTCGTTCCTAACTTGTCTTCAATGGCAGGCAGCAGGAAGGTGTGTAAAATGCTAACGTAATCTTGTGCCGTAACATTGCCACGTAAAGCAGCAAGGATATCAAGCATTCTCTTGGAGAAACATGGTAGCACTGTAATCCCACATAGTCAGCACTATACAGGTTGGTAAGTGTTCTTAACTACGTAATAATCACACCCACTCCCTTCCATCGGATACCCACATTTTACACCGTGGTTTGTGACTTCACGCAGCGGTTTTCCACTCTCCTTAGGAAAAATGTTGATTCTCCTTACACCACATGAGGTGACCTTTGGCATTTACCCGTGTGATATGTGGCTTATGGGCAGCTGTTTGGCCACAAAAACCATGTTTTCGCACGTCGCACATAATAATCATGGCACCTGGAGTATATCCTGATGCAGTTCGAAAATCATGTGATGATGACGGCGATATGATATGATTGACGATTACTCTTTACGACCCTCTTTAACACGTTAGCTTCAATGTGGGTCCGATCGGAACCACGGGGGTGGTCTAAAAAGTGTCCTCATAGGTCCGATCGGACCCAGAATTTCTATTTCGTCGAGTTGTCGTTAGAGTACTTGTATTGCCAAGTGCTGTGTCTAATGTTGATGAACCGAACTGTTTCCATCACACACAATATAGGAGAGACCTATGCTGTAGGTTTTGTTGTCGGGTGTTGAAGGTTAACGCCGCTAGAGGCGCTGAACATCGAGTAACAAATCGTTACTATTTTTAGGGCCTATTGGATCTACTTGTAGGATTTTATAATTACATATTGAAAGTTTAACAATGGATTCAGTATTTATTTGGTAGAAAATAAAGTAAATACAAAGACAGATGTTATTCTCTGATAATATACATACTCAGACGAACTGTGTTCATTCTTAGATCGATATATTGTCTAAAGAAAATATCGGAATCTTCACACAACTTTGTACAGTCTAAACTGGGTTGCGTCCAATACAGCAACGATAAAAACGTCGACACTAAAAATACAGACAACGAAAGAAAGACACATCAACAATTTGGGCTAAGTTAGGTAAGATTAGGTGATGAAATGTTAGTTTCGGTTTGATTAGGTTAGTTTAGACTCTCTTAGAAATATGATTTTTACTATGTCAGTTCTTTGAGTTTTGGCGTTTCGTTGTCTGTTTTTGAGTGTCGCTGTTTTGATTTTTGATGTTATACATCCGTCTCAAGTTTATTTATGGGGTTCTTTGAAACATATTTTACATAGCTAGGGCTCGTTTGGAAATTGCGAACAATATGTTGTGGCCTTTGCCAGTTTTCTTGCTCTTTTACATCCTGCTTCCTTCGCTGTTTTGTTATAGCTCGGTTTACAGATTTTTCTTACTCTTCGTCGTTTTTCCCTACACCGCTTACTACAACGCTTCGACCAATGAAATTTTGAACTTTCACCATTAACTCTTATAAACGTTCACTCCAATTTAATTTTCTTCAAATTTATGGCGTGTGTAATCAGTGATCATTACGATTTATTATAACAGTTTTACGATAGACAGTTTTGACAATAACAATGGTGTCTCGATAATTATGCTTTGCCACAATTTCCTAACTTTTCGATAATCTCCAAAACAAAAATCTATGTTTCTGTGCACATAACTCTCCTGTTAACTCTAAAAAAGCTTCGAAACGTAACATTTGTACTCAAGCTCATACCAACTTAGTGTGATAAAGCTTTCAGCCACGTATGTGAAGTCAGAGGGAGTTGCTTCCCATATCTCAGCAAAAACATTGTTACCGAGAAGATAATGCATGTTTCATCAACCGTAACATGCAATGAACCGAAATCTAGTGCGCTAAACGTAAAAGTCAATACAACATATTTTTATTCAATTTTGATTTAGAACTTAAAATGTCAAAAAATCCAAAAATTCAATTTTGTTGTATATAAATTTAAAATGTCAGTGGTATGTGAATTTAACAAAATAAAGATATTTCATGAGCAGTTGAACATTTCTTTAAAGTGAAAATACGTGCCTACGAAATCATTGTGTATTCTAAAAAAAATAATGATTTGTTTTCTGATCTAGGTTAACAACCATTATTTTTTTTAATTTATATTAAAAATCTTGAAATTTATTTTACAGATTGTCAATCCATAAGAGAATTTTAATCTCGTACATTACACTACTGTATTAAAATTCTCTAAAATAAAAAAATCAAAGTGTGAGCTACCTAAGCAATGGAACAGTTTAAACTCATTGAATTTAATAATGTTTCACAAATTATTCAAAATAGTTAAAACAATCAAATTTCATAATTTTAATATAATTAATGTAAATTGTGTGAAAAAAATAATATCTTCCCGCGATGTTGAAGAAAGAAAGCCAGGGAAGTGTAACTTTTAGATGTGCGACTGATTGAAATCCGTGACATCTGATCTGAAATGCTATTTACCCTGAGTAGTTTAAACATATTGTAACGTTAAGAATGAATTACTCTGTCACCAATAACGAAGGTAATTCCTTGTGAAACCATGTCAGAGAAACGCTTTGCGTCAGGTTGTTGTAAGGACACCAAGTACTATAAAAGGGTGATCAGTCTCCTCCTGCTTTACCACTATCGATTTCATTACTGAAGAATGATAACATAGCTTCGATTGGTTATAAGTGTCAACTAAAGCCCAGATGGCTCATAAAATCTTGGTTGTACTAAAACGGAATTAGGATATAGAGGCTGATCTCTTAATATCTCATTTATCATGTATCATCTGAGATATGATTAATAAAATTGTTCTATGTCGTATATATCAGCGCTTTTGACATAGTCTTAAACGTAATAGACGAATCCGATAAAACATCTGTATAATAAATTAACATGGAACGAATTGCATCCACGATTTCGCTTTCGTGCCCATGGTTGCTAAAACATGTTAGTTAAAATATAATATTTTAAAATATTTTTTCAGGTAATTTCAGGCCGCAAGGTCGTGATATTTCGAAACCCTGTTATAGAGACACCACCCCACAAGAATGAATTATCAGATTTAATCAATTACAATGAAATTATATGCATTCGCTAAAATAAGTTGCATTCGCTGAACGACAAATATAAAATATCTCGCTAATTTTTAACGCTCTACCTATACACATATTTGAGAGGTATTCCAACCTACTAGGTGGACCTGGAGAAATAAGAACACACGAGTTCGCTCGTGGGGTGGAGATGTAAAATGACCTGAAAGACTACACATTACTTTCTAAAGCAATGTGGCGATGTTTTTAAAACGTAAATAGCATAATCAATGTGCCTTATCTGTAACGATGAAGAGCTGTAAAACTTGAACATTGAATGCGCAAACGACTCAACGATTAAGAAACACTCAAAGTGCTATGGAGAGATGCATTTTAGGAATAACCACGAGGGACAGGAAGACAAATGAATGGAGTCGCGCACAAACAAAGGTAGAATATATATATATATATATATATATATATATATTCAGGAGTGCGAAGAAGATGAAGTGGAGATGAGCCGGTCACGTAGCTAGACGAAAGTATCTAAAAAATGTACTTTCTGCATCGCATTTTAACATGGGCAGCATAGGAGATGGCTCCCACCTCCGGCTTCGGCTATTAAAAATGTATTTTACAGTTTAATGTGTCACGTCTATCTACCGCCATCTATTGATTTTTCTTATGAACTATCAACACCTCTCTACCGCCATCTGTTAATATCACAGCTAATTGCTACTTTAATTATTATTCATGAACAGTATTGCTAACTTACTGTGTGTAATTATGTCCTCTATTGATATGGTTGCTAACTTATTGAATAGTGTTATAACTAAGTAATGAATTGTTAGGTTTCCTATACGGGCGCAATCAGAAGTATTTTAATAACCGCTTTGCATCAGGTGAATACTGTAATGGTATATTGAACATGAGACATGCTCGTGAGAATTTGTTGCTGCCGCTATGAACTTCTTTATTGCTGTAAAAAAAGCTGGAGCTTTAAATATCAAATTGTGTTGCTTTCTCTCTTGTTGTAAAATCCATATGTTGTATGAATTTGCCCAGTCTTTCCGTGATACTTCGTTGCGTGCACACGAGCGGAAGTTACTATCATGTGAATGGCATGTGAAAATCATATTATGTGTGGGTGTATTAAAAATTCTCAGTTGCATATTTTTTATCTCTCTCTCTCCTTTTTCGTATCTGTGATATCCCTGAAAGAGCGAATTACGGTCTACATGCAAAGTAATAACATTCTCCCCTGAAAACATGTTCACTAAAATTGTTCTCTCACTCTTTCGTTTTTCACATCGTAGATATACGAAGTTTGAGCTATAAGAATTACTGTACAATAAGTGTTATCAGGGACCGTTTCTTCAAAATCCATTATAATTTTAATATTGGTTCTTTCGTTAATAACAACTTGTTTGCGTTTACTTGTATTAATGACATACATTGGACGATTCTTTATAAACTCTTTTGGGGAATAAAACATGTCAGTATTTTTTTGTGTTACACGTTTAAAAGCAGTGTAACTATCGTACATTTTAAGATAATCTGCTTTCGTAATATCCAGGTTTAAATTCTCACGAGGAAAGATTTCGTTACGAGCATTATTTAAATAAATATTCTTAATCTTGCATGTATCAAACTTACTAGCGTCTTTCTCCTGAGTATTATCATCACGATTAGTTTGGAAAAGAACTATTACAAAATCAGGCATATCAAACTGCAGTGAGTTAAACTGTGTTGTTACATCAAATTCGAAATAAGAACCTGAAACATGTCGTTGAACACTTTGATACGTGAGAAATTCAATTGGTATTTGAGGTTGTCGAAGTATATCGGATTTTAATTTCATTGAATAATTGTTCTCGTATTCGACAATTGGCATTCTCAGCTCCATTGAAGTAATCACTAATTTCGCAGGATGAGCTAATGTGGCATCATCTAGAGTACCATCTGCTTTCTTTGTTCTCCAGCGATAAAATAAAACATCATTATTTGCACTTCTTTTAAATGTTATTCGAAGCCCGCTCTTCCACATAATTTCCTTATAGTCACTAAAGAAACCAAACAGCAATCGCAGTGGAAACAACACTGTATTCTCTTTCCGCGGAAGTTTCTCATCAGTTATTAATCCACCTGACTTAAAATATTCGAGCTCGGGCTTTGATAATCGGCATGAGGCAATAGCAGTTGAAGTAATTCCTGGATAATCTATTCTATCAATAACAGTACCATGTTTGCGTACCTCTACCTGCGAAAACAAGTATGGAACAAAATTATCAATTAATTTAATATTTGACCCTGCAGTAAAAGTTCCTCCAGCATCTCTTTAAATAACTTCATATTTGATGTATAAATCACCGTAGTGTAGGTGCACAATCCCATCGCCAGAAGTAATGTCAAATTCTAAATCTCTGTTTGCTTCATTCAAGTTATTAAATGTACGACGATTCAGTGGGAAAGATTGATACTCATAGCTTTCAATAAATTCCATCTTTAAAAAGACTATATTATATTCAACTTTGTTTCTTTTCGCTATCATTCTTGCTATTAAAAAATCATTTTAAGAATCGTCATTTTTAATCATGAGAATTACGCTTGTTATTACGCCACCAAAACTAACTGGTTCATGCAATTCATTACTAACACTTATTTCAATGGAACGTACATGGCTCTCTTGTATGGGAAAAATAATGGGTATTGAGGCTCATAAGCAATTGGTTCTAAAAATTATGTTAATGGTTTAAATGTTGCTATAATATTAGTTTCCTTGTGCTTATACTCCTCATCTGCTATAATCATACCTCTTGCTAAATTACAGTGTATATTAAATGTTTCAATACTTAAGAACTTTGGAAGAAATTGACCTATGTGAGTTTCCTCTGGCTTAAGTTCACTATTATTCTTAAAACCTAATAACTTACCAACAGTTCCTACATTAAAATTTTCTGCAAATTGCGTAACTTCCATTCGATGAGTTACATGATTTTCATTTACAAGCACTTCTTTAGGTAGTGTTGTTTCCAATGTTGATGCATTATACTGACCCGGTGGTATATTATGTCTCTCTCCTTCATGGAAGTAAGTATTGATACTTTTTGTTACATTTGGTATTAAGTACATACTATAAAATCCAATTAGTGAAATTTTCAAATTGTAATTTTGATTATCAATTTCATTATGAAGATTCAGCCGAAGCTTTGGTGTAGTCCGCGATAAGTGCAACACAATCATTGTTTAATAAAAGACTATGTAATATACTAATTTTATGCATGATTCATTAAGTAATCAAGTTTCAATCTTTCAATAGCTTGATGAAAATTGTTTCCTGCACATAAGAATTTTAATAGTTTAATGCATAAATGACCACAAATCACATCGTCAAAATGCTGTATTCGATCACTATTATATTCAATTATAGTGTTATTAGGATTTAAATACTCAATCAAAGACTTGGGAGGTACTCCACCAAATGAATCGAATATGCAAGCTTTATTATTTTCATACCAATAACAAATCCAGTGAGTTCCTGTATTAATTGATCGATCCAAGTTAATAACTGCGCATTCTTGTTTTAACGGCGGAGTAGAAGGAAGATTATCCGACATGTACACACCTCTAAAGTGTTTAATATTCAATTCTTTAGCTATACGTTCGAGATCATAATTGGTGAGCGCTTTTTTTTACTCTATTTAAGTCCTTCAGAAGCTTTTTCTTTCTTTGTGTAAGCCTTTACCTTTAGCCAGAATTCATGGTTCCATAACTTCATTATGACGCTTTTGTTCTACTAGTTCCTGTTTATTTTTCTTCGCATCGATTACCGTCTTAGCTATAGCTGCTGAACTACCTGTAAGACTACCAACCGCTCCCAATGCAGCAAGTATGGCAGGAATTTTAAAAATAAAACCACCTGTTTTCGGTTGATTACGTAGTTTTTTAACTGCGCTAAACTTAATGTTAGAGCCGTATTATGACCTTTTTAAGCATTTTTGCTTCTTCGCAAGTTGTGCTTTATTTAAGATATTGCTAACATTTAATGACTTTAATTCTTGTGCTGGAATTTGAAATTTTACACCTTTTGCTTTCATTGTATAAAAGACTATATTGTATTCATTATTTTGAATTTATTCAACAACTACGGCTCAAGCTTCTATCCAATGTTTAATGGAGCAATCTATAAACCCCACCCCATTTTCCGTTTTGTGTTCATTGCCATTGCTACTCCCAATGAAGCCAATTTTTCACTTAAAGCGGAATCTTTGCTAATAACTCTATCAAGAGCTTTAAACTCTAAGTCTTGATCGGCTCTATGTCTATCTGGTAGATCTTTAAAGTTCTTATACGCGATATCATGCTCTCGACATGCCTGATCTAGCCTATTTATACCCCGATGGCCTTCCGCTATCTTTCATTTAAACGTGTACCAGGACCGCAGAACTCGTAGCCTGGAAGATGAAGTTCGAACGGTAATTTATTAATAATATCGTTCACTAAACCTTTACCTTCAATAGTATTCCAAAATTTTGATGGCAGAATATGGACGATTTTTATGAGGTAACTTAAACCTTTTGGATTCGAAACGATAAAATTGGATAATCGAGATGAAATCATTTCCATAATACCCACTTTCTAATTATAAAAATTCTTATTCCCAGCTGCTTCTTCACCTGCTATAACTAATAATCTATCTACTAACTTTCTAACATCATCCATCCAAACAAATTGTTGTGGCATATTTGTGTAGCGCTTAATCCCCTTTCCTTGCTTCCTTTCTTTCAAACCTTCACCTTCAGTTTTCAGTTCAAGCCAAATAGGTTTAATTAATGTTTTGTACTTATCGCTGGAGCTTGATTTTACTCTATTCTGTGATGGATCATGATTCTGATATAAAGCATTCGTCATCTTTAAAATTTTCTTGTAAGTTTCATAATCTTCATTAGTAAAACCTACTGGTTGTTTACGAGTAATTAGCTCCCATAAACCTCCTGTTCCTTTAAATTTTTCATAAATCGGAGTTGACGGATCTTGTGCTATTTTACTCTCACTATAAACAAGTAAATCATCATTATCAAAGAGAACATTATAACTTCCAATTTTCCACTGCACTACTCCGGCTATATCAATAGAGTATAATCCAAACACTTCATCTTTATCTAACCTATTAGTACTTAAATATCGACTCGCTAATGGACCTAACTGAATTTCTTTCTCTTCTTCATCATCTTTCGTTTCTTTAGTCTCTGGCAATGCCTTAGGTGAAGGAAATAACCGTTTCTCAAATGAGGTTTCTGATGGTGTTGGTGGATAATTATTAATATTCTGTTGTGCTACAGGTATAAGTTCCGTAATTAGATTTATGTTGTCATCGGTTACTACTTTAATTTCTTTTTCCAAGCTTTCAATCGCCTCAATCAATGGTTTCTCTTGGCGTTTTTGCTTTTCATAATAGCTACGGTGACCCTCTTTCCATTCTTTAAAACGCTTCGCCAAGATATTTTGTAATTCAATATTATTTAATTTTCGTTTTGACATTATATGAAAAAAGACTATATTATTTCCGCTTTGAAAAAGTAACGTACGTACATCAACTGAAAACGTTAAACGTAAATGATTTAAAACGATCACTCGATTATAAAGAAATGATCGATTTTGTTTCGATACTTTCATTGTTTGACTTTCTCGTCATATCGATTGTTACAAAACCATAAGGTTCCTTCCATGCAATAGAACAGATATCCTTAAATTTATTAAATGACATATCACCAACAACAAACTCATTATAAATATGTCTTAAATTCGTGTTATCTTGACGAAATACACATAAAAAATTTGCATTATCTCAAATAAGTTGTTTCGGAACTTTACTGTATGTTTGTGCTAAGTAAAAACAATCCATTCCTTTAT
>JAGDQP010006092.1:57219-74377 GCA_022664845.1 Lepisma saccharinum
CACATTTTATGATTGATTAACTATATTATAGCTTTGAGATCGATCCAAGAATTATCATTCGAAGATAAACCTAACCACTTATCTAATGCTTTATTTTTAGTTCTACGTAAAACCTTTTCAATTAAGTATACGTGAGGGTGTTTGGTCTTCATTAGTTCTTGCTCATAAAAACGGCCCTTAATAATCTCATTGCACTCGTCTTTTAAATGATATATAGGCGGATCAGTCTTAAAAACAGTAGCAATTTGAAATATTTCAGTGCTCCAATTGCGAGTAAAACCTCTTTCAAACTTATTTTTAAACTTGCTAATTCGAACATAATCTCCCACGCTATATTTCGCCTTTGATGATGCTAAATACATTTTGCTATAGACTGTTGATATTAATTTTTGTTCGTTTTCTTTCTTCACGGCGTCAATAGGTTTCATTTTTACCGTGCTATGTTCTTTTTCGTTATATTTCTTCATTACTGCTTGTAATATATTGTACCATTTGTAATTACCTTGCAGTGTGAATTGCTTCCACATCAAATTACGTAATGTTTTATTAAATCTTTCAACGATACTAGCTTTTTTATCGCTGTATGAAGAGTAATGAGTAATACCTTTTTCCTTCATTAATTTAATAAACTCTTTATTATAAAACTCGCTACCGCGATCTGTTTGCAAATACTTTGGTGCTTGTTGAGTTGCTTCAAGTATTGAATTAAACGCTCGCGTAACTTCTTTCCCTGTTTTATTTTTAACTGGTACAGCCCAGGCATACCTACTAAAAGTGTCAATAATAGTTAGAAGATACGAATACCCTCTTTTTAATTTAGCTAAACCTTTCAAGTTTCCTGAGTTCATTTCAACCAAATCTGCTTGCCAAAAATCGTGTATTCCCTTGGTTACAACAGGTATCCGCCTATAATTCCGTCTTGCGGGCTTGTGTAGTTCTTCAACAATGGCTAATATTTCCAATCATTCTATTGAAAATTAATTAAGAACTAATTTAAAGATCGAGAAATCAATTGAGCAATAAAGATCAAATCAATACTTATTGGATATTCACCTGGTGAAAATTTATCTGATCGAAATACAAGTATATTGCATTCTACGACATCGAACTCATAAAGTTAAATTTCGTCTTCAAATGGAGCATCTGGGACTCTACTACCCTCGTGTATTCCTAGTGATAAATTGCGATACTTTTGTCCACCGCTTGCTGAATATAGATCGACAATAGGAAACTCTTTATTCATCTTTTTAAGCCAATGAAAACCAATAATTTTTAGCTTACCCAAAAAAGGAATTTCAAAATAAGGGGTATTCATATTAAATAAATACACTTTGCCGCTAACATTGCCACGCGTGAAGTCTCGTTCTTTATTAGGTATTGAATAAATTGTAAAGAATTGAACACTATGTAAGTTGCGTATTGATGTTAACAATTCATTAGTTTTAGCGTATATCGCTCTATACAAATCGCTTTTCAATTTATCTTCTAAGTCTTTCAGTTTTGCGATAATTTCATTCTTTATTTCATCGTTATTGCTATTAAAGTCAGTTATCGATATGAAATTTTTAATACTATCTTGTACTTCCCAAAGTTGAGTCACTGTAGGCATTAGAGCTATTGATGCGTCTACGTTACGAAAGTCATTAATATCAGCATATTTTTTAGAAATGTTATTAAGATAATTACTCACAGAAGTGTATTTCGTTTCTAGATCACCGATTTGTTTCTGAATATTTGCAAGTAATGTGGTATGCGTCACGGCAGTATCCTCTAAACTTTTCAACATATTCTTTAACCCGCTAACTATTTCATTAACCCCATGAACAGAAATGAATTTTGAATGTTCTTGAATTGCTTCTTTAACTTCATTTTGAACGTTAGTTAACACTTCTTGTATACCAGAAAGATCTGCTAATGTCGGAAGGAATGTTATACTAGTTTGAAGGTTTTGTAATTGAATCTTAATATTGTCTATTACTTCAGGGAGGTTCTCGGTTGTTTCGACTACAGTTTGAATATTAGTTATCGTTTTTTTAATTATTTCTACTTCTTGCGAAGTTGGAAGTGTGTTAATAGTTGCTTGGAGGGCAGTTAATTTTGATTTTATTTAATTTTGATTTTGATTTGTAGCTAATTCACTTAAAAACTTACGTATACTCTCGATATCAGATTGTGTCGGTGTGTTCTTTTGAATTTCAATTAAATCACTTTGAACGGTGCTTACAATATGCTGAAGTTTAATTAAATCTGTAGGAAGATTAAAACTCTCTAATTTCTTATTTAATTTTGCAAGTGCTTCCTGTAAACTACTTACCTCAGTAGGAATGTTATTCACAACAGTCTGTAGATTCTTTAGTTCAATTTGAATATTCGTGAGTTCCGAAATATTATTAATTATTGCTTCAAACTCAAAAAGCTTTCTACTAATTTCCGATACATCACTATAAACAGGTAGGTTGGTTAGATCACCGCGCAGTTTATTCGTTCCATTTGTAATAGTTTTAAGTTCATTTTGTAGAATTGAAATAACTTCTTGCATCTTTTCAACATCTTCTTGATAGGGATTATTTTGAAGAGCGTTTTCTAATACATTCACAGCTGTTTGAAGATCATTAAACGTATTTTGCAACTCCGTAATCTTTTTATTCAAATTATCGAGTAGATCTTGTGCTGCAGTATTTGTAATAAATTGATTCTTTATGAAGTGTACTTCATTTTGAATTGTCGTTATAATATTTTGAACTTCGGTAAAATCATTTTTATTTACTAGCTGTGAATACATAAGAATAACACTTTTCAACTCATTATCAAGTTTTTGAAGTAAATCTAGTAAATGTTGTTGAGCTTCTGTAATTTCAGTTTCAATATTTGAAGATAAAGTATTTCGTAGTGCGTTGATTTCACCCTTTATTATTTTAATTCTTTGGTCTAATACTGTCAGCTGGTTTTCATTGATGTTGGAGGGTGAATGTGATAATATTTCATGTTCATGCGATTTATATCGCGGAAATCCAAATAAGTCAGTGAGCATTTTTTTTTAAAAATAAACTATATTATATTAAAACGTATAGAAAAAAATCAGAAAAGTGTTTTAAAAAACACACAGAATGCGTTTTATTAACATTTGAACGAGCTTAATAATAACTATGTACAAACCTTACTGACTATTTAACACTTACAATTAATTAACAGGACTGTCCAGAAGTTGAGGGTTGATGAGGGTTACATACTTCACAAATTATTTCAGCATCATTATTTACAATTCTTTGATGACCCCATGGCAATGAGTGTATCTTACAATCAAGAATTTTACGTTTATGATCATAGGGGTCTAAAGCTAATTTTTGTTGCTTTACAGTCGAAAGTATATTCTCACCTGATTGAATTTGATGTTGCTATTTCGTTAATTGTTCATCAGAAAACAAGCACTTCTTAAAATCATCAAACGTAATCTCATTTTTCACAACATTTTTCTTCACACCCTTAACCCTCTTTGTTTGTTTCTTTTCTACTGTATTCATAGCATATACTTTCGATCGTAGTCCTATAAATTCTTCAAGAGCTATTCCTTTCATCTCATCCTTCATCTTACCAGGTACTTTCTCGTTACATAATGGGATATTATATCGATAATTTACAGGATAATTCTATGTGTCAAAATAGTCTATTAAATCAAGTATATCTTTATAAAAATTTTCACAAATAATATGATAGACTAACGAATCTGTGTCGGTGTAAACAACAGTAAGCTTATCTCCATATCGAGGTTTCATCACTTCATAATAAAATTCGTACATTACTAATTTAGCAAGATCTAAAATAGCACTTGCAATATACACAGGTTTGTTTAATTTCGTGAATTTTCGTAGCATATGAATAAGTACAAAATTTTCTGAGTAGATTGTTCTAGATTTAAATTGTAGCATTGCAATGAGTTTTTCGGCTTTTCTTTTATGAGAAACAAGTTTTATATCATTATACTTTCTCACATTTTCCATGGTTTTCCCAAACACGTTGTTGATAAGAAGTTTGTAAAAATCTTTCTCAAAATCGGTTGTTGCCTCTGTGCGTAGCTTGGTGTTTAGATCTATGTAAGGCTTAAGCCACTTCGATTGAGAAAACCATAGAATTCTGTGTACTTTTACAAGTTTTAAACCGTGAGCAAGATAAAATTTTAGCAATCGAAAATGTACAACATAGTTTCTTTTCGGATTTAGCGTTAGTAGTAATTTTTGTTGCTTCCCGTTAGGTGGGATTTCATTATCAGGTGCAAAAGGGTAATCTTGATGATCATCATGTAAGTTCTGAGGATAATCTAAGACTACCTCTGCAAAGAAACCTCGTTCATCTTCGTCGGGATAATTTAGAATTTTGTTCGAATCCCAATTTTCTGGTGTCGGATCCCATGAAAACTTTCCATAGGGGAGATGCATACTCATGGCATGACCTTACAAATTATTCGCGTGCAGGTACATTACAAACGAGGTTTCTTTTTGAGGATCGAATTTACTACCGAGAAACTCATTGTTAGCTTTGACATGCCTTAAACTACATTGGGATACACCACCACGGATTGATTTTTCGATAAACAAGTGCTTATCAATATCTGAAAATAATTCTAATTCAATTTTAGATTTATAAAGCATAGCTTTCCAAGATAAGCCTGGCGATGTGTATGAGAAAGAAGGATCAATTCCATATGAAGTGATGCATATGTTTCTGAAATTTTCTACCACATCAGCTGTTAGCAAAACATCAGTGGTTAGATAATAATCATGAAAATCTCCAAATGTTTTGCAATCGAATGTTTCCTATACTCGCTGAACTAACAAATAATCTTCATTACTGCATTCACTACCTTTAAGTATGTTATTAAACGCTGTTTGAGGTGGTAGTTCTGTTTCATTAAATTTCGAAGCGTCAGTAAAATAATCATAAGGAAAAATACCCTTCCTTCTACTTAAATCAAATTTTACATCATCAGGGAAATGAGCATGAGTGTATTTCAGCTCTTCTGGCTTTAATTTTTTTACTAATTCATCTAAAGAGTATGGCTGAAACCGGTACAAATCTAAAAATCTTAATTCAATTTTTTTTACCATTTTCGAGATGGAACCACTTTGAAATTGCAATATACTTTTCCTAACTTTCTGCAAGAACTTTTATATCACCTGGAATACAACCTAATTCTTTCACAAAGAGATGCGCATCATACGAAGATAATCCGTGCATAAAACATCCCATAAAATTTTGTTTTTTTACTCGCAAATTACAATTATTGCAAAGAGGTTTAAGATAAGCTCCTGATAAATGATGGTGGTGATGAACTTTTGAGTTCTCTTCAGTATATTCTTCGTCACAAATAGAGCATTTCTCTGATTGCTCATAATCGAGTTTTTCCGGTGCAGTTAGGGGATTCATCGGCAAATCCTGATTTAACCTATTAACACTTTGTTCTAACTCTTTCTGCAAACTTTTTAGAAAATGCTGCGCTGGATTATCACCTCTATACAAGTGAAGTTTAGGCGGGATTTGATCTGACCAGCAAATTTTGAAACAGTAACTAGCTAATTTATGCTTCTGAATGTTGATAGATTTTTGTCCTCGGTGTTCACTAACCGGCTTCAAAAAACTTTCAAGATCTGCTACTATAACAACATCTGCTTTTAAAAATGAAGGGTCTGTTTCGAATTTAATAACTGAATCAGGAACAGGCATAATGACGCGAGTTGGTTCATGTTCTCGACAAAAATTTACATGATCAGATAATTTATCCTCACTACTGAAGTGAGAGAAACAACGCTTAAGGAAATGATATTGTCCATGATTTTTAGTAACATGACTTCTCACTAAACGATGGAAATTTCTTATTAAGCAGTACTGATGTGCTACTCTTGGTAGAGGAGTTGATGTTGACGATGTTGCAGCTGCTGTTAGTGTAATAATATCGTTTTTCACACACAGTAAGTCTATGCTAGTTCCGTTAGATTGATGTTTGCTGATATGAAGGGGAAAGACTTTTTCATTTTCATCATCTATACCATACACATTGATAGGAATTGAGGCATTGGGAAACATTTCGTTGTAATGCTTCTCAAATTTGGGAACGTCATGTAGGCTTACAGGAAAATTAATGTTTTTATTCACAAAAAATGGGGAGTATTTCATGTGCATAAGGCTCGTAGTGAGAAACTCGATTAGCATTTTTCGTTGAATCAACAGGGTTAAGTTTAGCTAGCACAGCGTACAAAAAACATTTTGAGTCTTCATTTTTAATGTTAAGAATAGCTCGTTTTTTCTTTATAAACTTAGGGAGTTTAATATGGCATGACGCAGCAATTGGATTAAAGGAATTGACATGAACATCAAGTTTATGATTAGGTGTAGGGGATAAGGACCAGCCTGAACCTTTAACCGCTCTGTTGTCTTGATTTACCTTTAATTTCTCCAATATTTTTTTAATAGTTTCTCCCACAACTGTTGATTTCAAAACTAGCATATTCCCGCTATGTACTGGGAAACAATGTATTTCTCCACTCAGTTTCACAAAGTCAGCACTCAAAATAAAATCGATTTTCAAAAGTTTATTCACTAACATTCACTAACTTGCTTCTCCAAAAAATGTATGCATTTTTTCTATAGAAGCGAGAAAAGAGTGAGTATCTCCACTGTCACTATTAGCAAGTTCATAATCAGTGAATGTCAGACGTAAGGCACTTTTCGTTGGTACATACGAATGCATAATTTTCATATGTCGATCAAAATTTTTCATACTGATTTCATTCCCACACACTGGACATTTTTCCATGGTTAATTTGGATTTCTTTGCAGGCACTGTTTCTTCTTCAGTTTTTCTCTTTGGGAGAGGATGTTTTCGTGATTTATGTCTAGCAATATTCTTTTTTAACACAGGTTCACTACAATCTTCACACGAAATTTTTTCCATTTCTTTTTGGGTAGGGAAAACGATCTATATTTAAGAAAAACTTTTTTCTTTTTACACTAGTGTTTGATTAAAATGTCTAATACTCGAAATTTAGTTCATGTACATAAGAAAGGCTCTTGTTCTCCATTGGTCTTCAATAAATAAGACCACAGACTGTTAGATTTTCACTTCCAACAATTTTCCCAGTTTTGTTAACTAACTTTGAAGCACTAAAAACATATTGCAAGTAATAATTTAGTTTTAGTAACCAAATTCTCTTCGCGTAGCAGGCAATAAATAATCCAGCACACGTAACTTGACGAAGAAGAGTAATCACTGCTGTTGTAAAATCGACAAAGCTAAGTTCGCTTATCATCGACAAAAGCTTTTCAATATTATAGACTGATATCAAGCGGCCAGGACGTCATGGATATCAAGTGGCTAGGAAACGTGAACAGTACCTTTTCTCTTCATAAATAGCTCATATCACAAAAAAACTGGGGGAATATCCATTTTCATACTTTCGAATCTTTCAGTTTTATCTCCATTTGAAAAAGAATCAACAAGAGAGATTTATTAATCGTTTTTTCATAAAATTTCCTCTTTTATCCCCCTGCTGTACATTTCTGACAGTCAAAAAGAATTATTGCTGTTTATCTCATGCCTCATGCATAATAGCGGGGAATAAATTGAAAAGAATTTTTTATTTCGTGTCAGAATTTATTCAAACTTTTTGATTATTTTTAACTGTGATCTAGAAGTATTGAATAAACCAAGGTAGGGTTATGTAACTGGGAGGTTTTAACACGCCAACACGCAAACACCCACCCACACATGTATGGATAAAAGAGACGGCAGATTGATAATCAGTATAACTCACAAAACATTTTCAAATAAGGAAAGTGCATGAGAGGAACTTCCGCTCGTGTGCACGCAACGAAGTATCACGGAAAGACTTGGCAAATTCATACAACATATGGATTTACAACAAGAGAGAAAGCTAAACAATTTGATGTTCAAAACTCCAGCTTGTTTTACAGCAATGAAGAAGTTCATAGCGGCAGCAACAAATTCTCACGAGCATGTCTCATGTTCAATATACCATTACAGTATTCAATTGATGCAAAGCGGTTGTTAAAATACTTCTGATTGCGCCCGTATAGGAAACCTAACAATTCATTACTTAGTTAAAACACTATTCAATAAGTTAGCAAACATATCAATAGGCGACATAATTAACACACAGTAAGTAAGCAATACTGTTCATGAATAATAATTAAAGTAGCAATTAGCTGTGATATTAACAGATGGCGGTAGAGAGGTGTTGATAGTTCATAAGAAAAATCAATAGATGGCGGTAGAGATTTGTTGATAATTGCCAAAAAAATCAATAGATGGCGGTAGATGGAGGTGACACATTAAACGGTAAAAGACATTTTTAATAGCCGAAGCCGGAGGTGGGAGCCAATCTCCTATGCTGCCCATGTTAAAATGCGATGTAGAAAGTACATTTTTTAGATACTGCCGAATAGAAGGAAGGTGGACGACGAATGTACTACATTGCATTCCGAACGAAAAGAAACTGCCAGACGTTGTCAAAATGAAAGATGGTTAGAGAAAAACAAGCCCTTTTTAAAAGCTACGTAGATGAGGATAGCAGCAGACCGAGATATATGGAAAGAAAAAGATGAGGGTTCTTTATACAGTGAATAGAAAACGACTGAATATGGTGAGATATGTACCACAAGAATATAGGTAGGGCGAAACTAATTTCGTCAATGGTTTTCTGGGAACAATTCAGTACTAATAACATTATAGGTTTGATATCTTCATTACTTTATATAATAAAATAAACGAATTTTCATAACCTTGTTTGAAGGGTATCAGGAGGAAACAGCGAATGAACATTTTCATTTGTATTTTGCTGTATAGCTCATTCTATTGGGAAACATTGGAACTATAAGACTGTTTAAAAACGAATGGTCAAAACTCATGTAAACAGGAGACAATATTAAATATTTAATGTACCGTGTATACGAGTACTTTAAGTCATTAACAAATTAAAACTTGATTTCTTCAAGTATCTTTCACGTGACATACCTTGATTTGTCCTGTTATGGTTGATATTTAATGCACTTCCTATATATTGTTAATTATTTTAGGTTATCCTGTCGTTATTTGTTGACCGTTTCAGCTATTATTTTGTATGTGAAAGTTATTCTATTCACTTTATATATATACCAATTTTTATCAAAGTCGGGCTCCCTCCCATGGGAAGTGATCTTCGTATGAGATGCAACAGAAGGGATGAACGAAATTCATGGGAGAAATTCCCTAATTGAGTATCTTTTATAATTGTTGATAATTTATCTGAAAACAAATCACATAGATTTAATTAGAAGATTTCCGATGGACAGTTACTAGTACTGAGCCTGATAGCAAAAATGTAAATTAGATCCCGATAGTGGTAGAAACCCCTGAAACGTGTGCTTATAACAGAGAACGACACATTACTGGCATCAACCCCGTAGCATATGTGGTAGAATAGGTCAGTCTGTTGAAATAACAGATTTTCAACGTAGTTAGTCGATTGGGTGTTATCTGTGTAAGAAGAGTGTGCTGGAGATTTCCATTCTCCTGAACATCTCTAGGTCTACTGTTTCCGATGTTGCATTAAAGTGAAACATGAAGATACAACAAAAAGGAGAGATCCGAAATCCCATATTGTCATCTATACACCGTCGAGTGTTAAAGAGAAACGTAAATAGTAATCATCAATCATACCCTATCATCATCACATGATTTTAGAACTTCAAGAGAGTATATTCCAAGTACCATGAGTATTCAGCGCGAGGTGCGAAAATTTAGTTTTGTTATTGTGTCCAAGCAGCTGCCCATAAGCCACATATCACACGAGGAAATACCAAAGGCCACCTCATTTGTGTAAGGAACGTAAAAAGTGGACCATAGAGGAGTGGAAAACCGCTGCGTGAAGTCACAAATCACGGTGTACAATGTGGTCATCCGATGGTAGGGAGTGCATATCACTGTTTCCCAGTAACGATCATTTATCAAACTCTATAGTGCTGACTATGTGGGGTTACCGTGCTGTCATGTTTCTCTTGGAGAATGCTTGATACCCTTGTTTCTTTACGTGGCAATGTTACTGTACAAGTTTGCGTTAGCATTTTTAAGCACTTTCCTACTGCCTGCCATTGAAGACAAGCTAGGAACGAAAATTTTGTCTTTCAACATGACTGAAATCTGTTCCTGCTGCTGAGAGTGTGGGGGAGGCTTTTGAAGACACCAATGTCCCACTAGTAATTGGCCTACCCAGAGTCCTAATTTGAATCCGATAGAATATATCTGAGCTGCTTTATAACGCTGACTTGTGTTTTTCCTCAGTAACCGACACCGATATGTTTTTATGATGTCAGCGCCTCAGGAGGAATGGAGTAAACTATTCTTACTGGGAATGGCTATTTCCCAGTAAACTTTCCGCCGTCTGATTGAAGTGTAGGCTTTCATCATGTATGGAGAGTATAGCCTGTCTTTAAGGCAAAGTTTGGCCAACACCGTATTTGCTCTCATTGTTCTTGCTGAAGTACGCCCCAAATGTGTACTTTATTATAGGTGGAAGTGCCATGTTTTTGTTCATATGATATATATGCCACAGAAGTCGGTATTTTTTAGTATTTAAGAAAATTTGTAAATTAATAAATTTAAATCATTTTATCAACCGTAAATGTAATATAACGTTGGTAGGTCGAACTCAAATGGCAAACTTCATGCTCACCATTTTCCCGTCATCACAACAGCTTCGTGTCTCTTGCCAATTAGACAAATTTATGCTAGATCTATTTTTTATATTGTCTTGTCTATTGTGAATGCAATATTTCATGTGGATTAATTTGCTGTCCATGTCCATTCAAATATAATTATTATTTCTTTGTGTTGGAATTTAATTTTCCGCCAGTTCAAATAATTTAAGTCGATAATCGAGGTATCAATTTGTTGTACGAAATTGACGGAACGGAAATCCGTATATTTACCTTTCTCTTGATTCCTAATAATTACAAATGAAAGGGTTATGCTTGTAAGACTGTTAGCCTAACAGTAAGACTACCCTCTTTCTCCTGCATGCTTTTATCTTTCCCCTGGCACCCCCTTCCCTCCGCCAACTACAACTTCTCAAGATCCCAACGGGCGGGGGGGGGGGTTTCTGACACGGAAAACAACACATTCCCTGCTTCTCAGGTTAACGACCAACCAGCCATCCTGAGTGACACAAATATAATATTTTTTTTTTTAAGAATTTATACCTTTATTTAGAAGACGTAAAGATAATAGACACAGCTTATATTATTTCTGTAGGGTACTTGAACATTCGTAGTTTGAGCTATTACATTGACAAGATTGCCACTTCAAATTTAGTTCAATGCACGTGCCTGGCTATAACGGAAACATGAGCTGATATATCAATTCCGGACGAGGATGTTAAATTAAATGGTTTCAAGATGTTCAGATTAGACCATGATTTCTCTAAGAGGGGAGGGGAAACATTCTCTATATTAAGGACACTTTAATTAGCAACATAGTATATAGTATAAGCATTATCGACAGTGAAGGATTGTGGGTAAATGTACGCATTTGTAATAATACAAAGCCTATACTAATTGGTTTCGTTTACCGAAGACCCAAGTTTATGGTGGAGTTTGACTAAGTATTAGGATATATACTTTAGTCACTTCCGGGTAACTACTGTCCAATATTACTTGAGGAAGTTAACTATAATTCCATCACTCCGTATACTAGAGATACATTTTTTTCTATTTTATGTAGTCATTTTAGTGAGGAAAAATGTGTAGAATATTGTTTGTATCTTCCATTCTACAAGTCAAATAACATATCAGACATTAGTAAAAATTTTGTCTTTCTCACAAGCTTGATTTGTCATGATTTTGATATATTTGCTCCAATAAAAATATTTCGAATACGTCTCAGCAAAATAGCTTGGATCAACAACTATTTACTCAAACTTATTTACTTTAAAAACAGAATATTTAAGCAGGCCAAAACTACGGGTGCATACTCAGGGGATCAATATAAAATGATTAGAAAATGGGTGACAAAAGAAATGAAGCAAGCAAAAACAACTTATATTTTGAACCAAATTAATTCTGATCAGTATACTACCTACAACCAACATCGGATCTTTGACCTTTTCACGGGGCGCGAGATAAAGAGTACTGATATCCCATCAAAAGACGTAAATCATGAAATACTAACAGATAAGGAAGAAATTGTGAATTTCATTAATTCTTACCTTGCTACATGTAGTGAATTAAATGGAAATCGGATGCACAACAATAACACCACGTTCAATGACTTAGCAATTATGTATAATGACTCCACCCAGACACCGCGATTTCAATTTAGACCTACCTCTACTAACATTATTTTTAAAACACTCACAGGACTTAATGTTAAAAAAGGATGTCGAATCGATTGTATTAATAATCGTGTATTACAACTTCTTGCACCGTGGATATTTCAAACACTAACGGACATAAATTATTCTCTTCAGAATGGCATAGTTCCTGACGCTTCGAAGCATGCGGTGGTCACTCTCATATTCAAAGGAGGATCGCACACTAGTATTAACAATTATAGGATTATTTCTATAACATCAGCTCTTAGTAGAGTGTTTGATATGGTTATTGATAGTCAATTAGAAGAACATATTGAATGTAACAATCTCGTAACCGAGAAACGGTATGGTTTTCGCAGAAACCGCTCCACCGAACTATTGCTACTAGAATTAATCACAAAGTGGCGAACATACCAGACGTTAAAAAAAAACTTTCATTGGTTTAATTTCCTTAGATATCAGCAAAGCATTTGATAACGTGCAACCTCATTTATTATTGAACAAATTATATGGCCAGTTCAATTTATCTAAAAAGCATGTAAATGGTTTCAAAGTTACCTACATAATAGAGTAATAAGTACTAAACTTGGTAATACTATTTCCAAATGAGCCGACATTCAAATTGTTGTACCACAAGGATCAATCCTTGGACCTAAATTGTTCAACTTATTCATTAATGATCTTGCACTATCTGTGAAAAATATGGAGGTTTACTTGTACGCTGATGATTGTCTCTTATTTTGCTACCCTAATTCTTTAGATCAATTAACTCATACTATTGAAACTAACATTCCTGACGTGCTTAACTGGTACAACACAAATAATCTAAAAGTTAACACAGCAAAAGCACAAGCATTAATATTATCAACGGACAACTGCACTCCGTAATTGAAAGAGAACTTCAGATAAGAAACAATAAGATATATGTAAGCATTACCTTGAAATATCTAAGCATACCACTTGATTCTAAACTATCGCTTACGCAACGTACTAAAATATATGCTCCAATGCTGTGCCGAAAATCAAGATTTTTCAGTACATAAGCAATTACATACCTATCACTCAGAGTTAAGTACTATATCTTGTATATTAGACCTATTGTTGAGCACTATGGTGCAGTTCTGTACGGAATCAACCAAACCAACGTCCAAAAATAGTTAAAGGATGCAGAAATGGGCTATTCGGATAATGCGGAAAGCTCCGCTCTCACTCTCGACCACCAAATGTAACGAGTCAGTGTTGTTGCCTTCCCTTGAATCCAGAAGGAAATACCTTTTCTTGTTACAAGTGCACAAAACTATTAATTCGGCACACCAGCGAACACTAAGTGAATTCATACATATTTCTGACAATAAGTTTTATAGTAATTTCCGTTCTAACAACTCTAACAATGTTCACATTCCGAAGTGTAATAAGACAAATTATGGTTTGATTCTCTTTTCCTTATATGTCGCATCTAGTGGTTAGTTGATTTTTTTCCTTTCCTAATTGTAAGTTTAGTTTGTAATCATACTGGAATTTATTTGCTTGTGATCTAGCAATTGTAATTTGACGTAAATTATTTTAGCACTATTTGCAACGCGAGTTGAACATTACATTGTAATTGCGATAGATAATACTGATGAAAGAAAATTGAACAGTTTAGTACACATAAGGAAATACTCGGACAAGTAACACTTAGCTCCTTTGAATCCGCAATAGCGGAATGTGACACATACCCGGGAAGAGACAGTCCTAATTAAGATGCATATGGTTCCCAGCGTCAGTCAGCAATGGGTTCGAGAGTTATGGGCCTTTAAATTTATCATAGGAATCCATAGGAAATACCACGTCCAGGCATTTCCTTGAAGTCTCTTGCTGCTAACTTTATGTAATACACTACATAGAAACCATCCAATCTATAAAGCACAAAAGGCAAGTGGAAGATAGCATTCAAAAAGACAAAAAGACTGAATTTAGTTTAAATCAAATTATTGTTATTGACGGTACGTTGGAAGAATTTACATAGAACAATCGATGTCAAGATCGAGGAACAGAGCATGAAAAGCACAGAAAGTTTGCTCACAACTGCACACGTCACAAAAGCTATGTCATTACACTTGGAACACGTGTCACTGTCGATTGAGTCAAAACAGTAATCGTGAGGGGAAATCCACTTTCACAGTGCTTCGTCCAAGTAACCAGCTTAGTAGAAAGCGTACCGATTCAAGTGTCTGAACCTGGGAGCGCTGAACTGATAGATCTTGAACGTCTGCAATACCGGAAACGGTAACAGTTCACATCACACATCAACACCAGTGTGTCAGTTACGTAGCGGATGATTGACTTGTACTGCCTGAAGAGGTGTAGAACCAATGGTTGAATGTTTCCTGTACATTCTCCAGGAATCATCCGCTTCTTGAAATCAACATCTGCTGGTCTAATTGCATCAGAAAGATTTTTATCCTTGTTTCCAGACCAAGAGTCCATGGGCAGTTTGCCAGAAATCTCTTATTTCAATCCACGGGAACACTTGGCCAGAAAGATTCGCTGTAGAACTTTTTCAATCCCATCTTACTAATGTTTGCCGACTTGCCTGCGAATGCCTAGACGAGCTATTTCCTACGGATTCATATGTTAACTTTATAGGCCCATACTACTGACGCTGCGAATTGATATGCATCTCAATTAGGACCAGCTATTTCCGAATATGTGTCGACAGTGCTACTTGTGATTTAGAAGTGTGTATACAGGGTAAAACCGAAATATGTGGAAAAACTTCCGGTGGTGCTATCTGAGATCAACACAATAAAAAGTCCTCTGGCAAATTCTCGAATTCCGCTTCGCGTAAGAGATACAGAGTTGCCAACTTGGAACCCAAAAAAGAGAGTTGAGAATTGAAAATGAACAGAAAGAAGTGGAAAACTTTATGAGGTTATTGCTGAGATCAAAACAAGAAAAAAAACCTGTTTCATGTTTTCGAATTCCACTTCGTGTTAGAGATACAGAGTTGCTAGCTTGGAATCCAAAATCGACAGCTGACAATTGTTACTGAACAGAAAGATGAGAGAAAACTTTGGGAGGGGATTCCTGAGATCCAAACAATAATAAAACTCCTGTTTCGTGTTCTCGAATTCCACTTCTTGTAAGAAATACAGAGTTTGCTAACTTGGAATCCAAAATGAACTGTTGACAATTGTAACTCATAAAAAATAATGTGGAGAAATTTCGGGAGATCATCCCTGAGATAAAAAAAAAAATAATAATCCTCTCTCGTATGCTCGAACTCCGTTTCGTGTAAGATATACAGCGTTTCCAACTTGGAATACGAAATCAACTGTTGACAATTGTAACTCAAGAAAAATATGTGAATAAATTTCGGGAGTTGATTATTGACATCAAAACACGATATAAGTTCTCTCTCGTATTCTCGAATTCCTCTTCGTGTAAGAGATACATGGTTGCCAACTTGGAATCCAAAATCGACTGTTGACAATTGTAACTGACCACAAAGATAAGGAAAAACTTTGGGATGTGTTTTCTGAGATCAAAACAAGAAAAACGTTCTCTGGCATATTCTCCAATTCCGCTTTGTATAAGAGATTCATAGTTGCCCATTTAGAATCCAAAATCGACTATTTACAAATGTAACTGAACACGATGCGGGAGGTAATTCGTGATATAAAACAAGAATGAAGGACCCATGAAAACAAACAAAACATTATACCATCTTGGGTGTAGAGGCGACCGAAAGGGGGAAGGGAGTAAAGCTCAGAGCGGTGTAGATCGGATACCAAGAACAGCAGAGGTGGCGGTCCAGGGCAACGTGACTCTGTGCGGACTCAGGCTGGAACATTCGACAGTCATTGATGCGACCTGTGAATGCTTGCATTGAAAGGCATGTGGATATTTAGTACCTTTACTTTGATTAAACTAAAGATAAGTAAACTATTGATGTGTTGTACGTATGTTGGCTACAAAATTACTCGTACTGAGAGAGAAGGGTACATTCCTGGCTATAGTTACTCTTCATTCGTATTCCGCCTGTTTCGCATGATTTCGCCCATCACCTGTGTGTTGGTGTCCTTATCTTTTCATTAATTCTCTTTGTGAGCATTTGTCGTAGTTGTCCAAGTTACTTGTTACGAGCTAAACTTGCGTCTGAGGGACGTATCGTCTCAATCATGCGACAGAACTATCAACTACCACACTGACCCTGCTTATTGAGCCACGTTTTTCTGCGAAACTATGCATAGTACAGTTTTCCATGATGTTCGTATGTATATGTTTCCTGCCTGGATGTCTGAATTACCTCCAGCAGTTTTCCCATATCTTTCTAATAAGTTACAATTGTCAACAATCAATTTTGGACTCCTTGTTGGCAACCCTGTATCTCTTACACGAAGCGGAATTCGAGAATTCGAAAGAGGACGTTTTTCATGCTTTAATCTCAGAAACCACTTCCCGAAGTTTTTCCATATCTTTCGGGTTCACTCTGTATAGTATTTCACAAGCAATGTAAAAATAAACCTCTCTAACAACATTTCATTACATTGGTTTCATGTTCAAAACATGAAAATTCAATCTGAATATATGAAAATTAATCTAAATAGATTACATTCAATCGACAAGAGCTACCTTTTAATGAAAGGAGTGATATATTTTCATTCTCGAAAAGTCAAATATAACGGTGTTCCGAATTGTGATCATTACATATGAGGAGCCACTATTGTGATCATTAAATATCCACTAGCCAACTGGGTATAGATGTTATACAGATGTTCTCGGGATATCAGCCAGGTGAAGTCCGACGATAGCGCCGA
>JAGDQP010006093.1:0-27556 GCA_022664845.1 Lepisma saccharinum
AAAAGTCCTTCCCTGATTACAAAGAATGATAACTCAGGCTAGAAATACGATAGAAATATGAAACGTGTGTTGAATTGTTTACGACCTCTCAAAGTTTTTCTTTTCTGTTTTTTCTGTTTTAGGTTCGCAGTACGTAAGTAGTGGATGAGGTGCAGTTCCCAAGAAGCCATGCTAACCAATCAGGAGAAGGCACAGTGTGTCCTGTGGTACCATGAGACACGATCACCAACCACGGTGCAGAGACACTTCCAGACAACATTTGGAAGGAATCCACCTGATGTCAAGAGCATTAAAGCCTGGTATGAGAAGTTCAAGAACACAGGATCGGTTGCTGACCTTCCGAGGTCTGGTCGACCAAGAACCTCAGCAGACACGGTGGAAGCTGTGCGGCAGTCTTTTCTGCGAAGTCCGAAGAAATCGGTGCGCAGGGCCTCACGTGAATTACAGATGCCAAAAAGCTCTCTCCATGACATTCTACACAAACGTTTATTGTTTCGTGCATACAAAGTGCAAATCGTTCAGGCCTTGTTGCCCGACGACGGTACACGTCGATATGACTTTGCGGTCGAAATGCTATCACGTATTGAGGACGATGATGGTTATCTCAGACGAATTGCCTTTTCCGACGAAGCGACCTTGTTTGTCAGTGGAGTAGTGAATCGCCATAATGTGCGCATTTGGGGTTCACAACCCCCTGGCGAGGTCATGGAGTGCACCAGGGGCAGTCCAAAGGTGAATGTTTGGTGCGCGCTGTTGCACGATCGAATTATCGGGCCATTCTTCTTCGCTGAGGCTACCATCACATCTGCAGTGTATCTGGACATGTTGCAACTGTATGCTGTTCCTCAGCTGCTTCAGTATCACCCCGATGTCGTGTTTCAGCAAGACGGTGCACCGCCTCATTGGGGTTTGGACGTCCGTGCCTATCTCGATATGACCTTTCCTGGGCGATGGATTGGTCGTGATGGGCCAACGGTTTGGCCTCCACGCTCTCCTGACATAACCCCATTAGACTTCTTTTTATGGGGTTATGTCAAGGACGAGGTCTACCGAACACCTGTACCAGATCTTGAAACCCTGCGGCAACGGATAACCACAGTCGTTGCATCGATCCCTCCAGTGATGTTGGCTAATGTGTGGACGGAAATTGAATATCGCCTCGATGTGCTACGTGCTACCAAGGGTGCTCATGTGGAAGTTTACTGATGTGTGAACAAAACTTTGATAGTTTGTAAACAATTCAACACAAGTTTCATATTTCTATCTTATTTCTAGCCTGAGTTATCATTCTTTGTAATCAGGGAAGGACTTTTCGGACACCCTGTATATTTTATTTCTATTAAGCTTTATAGATTTATTTGTTGGTTTAATCTGGATGTAGAAATGTATAAGAAAAGTATTGTTATTTGATTATCTACTAGAATGTTTGCGCCGCATATTTCTACATTGTAGTCTTTAGTTAATTTCAGTTTATTAGAAATTTCTTCAAATTTAGTAGTTTCGTATATAAGTATATCTACTCCTCTTTTATCTTTCTGATATATTGAAATTATTGTATGATATCGCGGAATTGTAATGGTATTTTTTTTCTTTCCCGCACATTTCAGATAAACAAAGTATTTTAGGCTTTGTATTAATGTATCAATTGAATTAAATATGCTTTTCTAACAAAGAAAGATTTTAAATTCCAATTTATAGTTTTCATGAGAAAATAAGTATAAAAAATCTAAAAATCTTTTCCCACATTTATATAGAAGGTATGAATTGTATGACATAATATTTTTTTTCTTTGACCCTCTGTTATTTTCAACATGTTAAATGAGGCACATTATGCAACGGTTTTAACAATATACTAAGATTAGCAGATATAATTTGACATTTTTTGAGCCATTCGTTTAGCTTGTGGATTATTTAGATCTTTCAACAGTAAGTCTAAAGTATCTGAAAGTAAGTTCATCATGTCCGTTACTGTTTCATGAAAAAGCATTTGTTGCTGTTGAATAACTTTTTAAACATTTTGCATAAATTGTTTTGGAGCTACTTGGAAATTCATGTTGTTGAGTATTTACTTGTATATTATTGATATTTTTCTTCGTATTACTTGTCATATCACTTTTGTCTTTGGAATTCTGATTTGTCATTTCGATGGATTGACTAGATTGAGACTTTTGTCTAACCCATTTGTTTATACCGTAGCAATTAACTTGTGACCAGGTACATTTATAAATGAATTTGTTTTGTTTATGTGTTTTTCATTGTTGTTCTTTTGATATTTTTGTTTTTAGATTTACAGTCTTATCTGCTTCTGTAGATTGCTTTTAATGTTTATGAATATGAAGATTTAACATAACGATTATTGTTTACTGTTTTTCGTTTAGCGAGGTTAATGGCTACGTGAAATGGCAGGTTGTCCCGTGCCATTATGTTATAAGCATTTTGTATAATTTGTCGTTCTGGACAAGTTAAACAAGTAGTGTTGTGACTAGGATTTTTACAGTTTATACAGTGTTCTGGTTTCTCACAGGGATTAGGATGCTTTACCATTCCACAATCTGGATATTTTGTAGGATTTCTACATCTCCCCTGTGTGTGTGAAAAAAGAAAGCAATCTTTATATTAAATTGCGTTTCCTATATTGTACTGGTAGTCTAACTTTAGATATTACTATTTAGTCCGGAAGTTTTTGGCATTGTAAGGTAAATTCAATTAATGGGGTATCAATTAGTTTTGTTGTATCTATGTCCGTCATTATATGTTTCTTTAATCGACTTAAACCTAAGATTGAGTAATCACATTCTGTATTATTTAAAATTTCTTCTTCTGAGACATAGATTGGTACACCATAAACCGCGTTGAGTAAGCATTTTTGATATTTTAACTGTAACTTAAAGTTTTGATTGTAATTCATGATTGATTACAAGAGAATTAGCTTTTTCTGGTGTTTCAAAGTATAATTTAACCTTTGTCCTACCAGCAGGTTCAATTTCTCGAAATTGCAGACCTGCTGCTTGTAATTTCATGGCAGTGGGTACTACATTCCAGCCACCCAATTTGCTGATGAGTGCTTTCTAAAATACATATGTAAGGTCCGACATGAGATTATGTGTATAAATTGAGAACAGTTTCTAGTATAGCCTTTTGTTTTTGTAGCCTCTTTGTGTGAATTATGAATACTTCAGCATGCAGAAGACGGTTTTCTTAGTTTGTTTTTGTACCATCTATCATGTCTTCTGTATTTTGTGAAATTACTTCTGGATTAATGACCTTAATAGTATCAACATTTTGATGTATTTGTGTTTGTTCTCCTAAACATAATAATGCTTCCAGGCATTCTTGAGTACCTTTATTATATGCATTTTGATGATCATTCAAGATTTACTTTACCCTTTGTATGATTTGATTCATTATTAAAGTTCAATAATTCTAATTCATTTTGACTTTGAAAATTACTTGCATTACCAGTGTCCATACCTGATTCTTCAGAATCACTACGTAAAGTTAGAGAGTGTGTCAAAGGCATATTTGAATTGTTATATGTATCTGTTGGAGTGGAAAACTCTCGTTCTTCCGACTACTTGTTTGGAAAATTCCTAGTTCCGTTAATTGATATGTTGTCACTAGCATTCATTGTATGATTGCTTTATATGCATTAACCATACAACTAAATTGGACTTTGAAGTATAATAATTCATATGTTAATTAAAAAAATAATCGGTTAGCAACGTTAGATAACTAGTCAAAACAAAACACTAGCGATTCTATTCCTCGTTGTACGTATTTTTTTTTATTGAACACAACATACACATATGACATTTCTACATACACACATAGGTGTTACATACATATTTAATTAATATTAGATAAAAGTGCAGGCAACCATTACATAATTAGTAACAAAATACATGATGGGCCCCAACGAGAGTATAGGTTCACACTAAGGGCATACTCTAGATGGTAACACTGTTCTAAAATTGAAAAGCAATAATTTGGAAAGAAATTAGTAAGTCTTTTTCTGTATCTATAAAGGTTCTCAGCAATATTTTGACAAAATAATTTATGTATCTGTAAAAAGTTTCCAAAAGTATTTTTTAACTTCATTTTTAAATTTGGGAATAGATTTTATGGTCTTAATGTGTTTAGGTAAAGTATTATAATTTTGACATAAATTATATTTAACACTTGGTACCATAAGTAGAAATTTTAATGCTATCAATGCTGATTTGCTCTGTTTGTCTGGTCCTATATCCATGCACTTTATTCCTTTTTATTAACAGTAAATTGCTGTGCATATTTCCACCCAGTACCTTATGAACGTAAATACATGAATGAATTTTAAGCAATACTTCTAGCGGAAAAATATTTATTTTATAAAACAAACTCTTACTAGGATGATACAACTGCTAATCGTATATTATTCTAATAGCTTTCTTTTTGTAACAATACAAGTTTATGTAATCTTATTTTGTTTGTGTGACTCCAGATTGTACAGAAGTATATCAGATGACTTTGTATAAATGCGTTGTAGACCATTTTTTTAACATTCAATGATAAAACGTCCTTGAAACGGTGCATTATTCCAACAATAGGGGCTACCTTTTTTTTTTCTAAAAACGTAATATGTGATTCCCAAGAAAGATGTTGGTCAATTTTTAATCCTAAATATGTTATATATTCCACTCTTTCCACTACTAAATGTTTAGTACCGATTTTATTTGGTAGTTCTATCTTTGACAAAGGTTTGTGAAAGATTACAAAGACAGACTTCTCTGAGTTTATTGACAGACAGTTTGTGCACAACCAATTGTATAAAGTAGACATATCTTCTTCAATATAGGTTTTCAATTGATCTATTGAATCTGCTTTGTAAAATATTGACTATCATCTGCAAATAATGTTATTTTCCCTTTCAGATTCAACAACTGTACATCATTTACATATATTAAGAATGACAAAGGGCCTAAGATTGATCCTTGGGGTACACCGTATTCTATTTTTAACTCACCACTTTCTTTACCATTAACTGACACATATTGAGATCTATTTGATATATAACTTTTCAATCAATTGAGAGGTAATCCTCTAAATCCTATCGTTTCCAATTTAGCTAGAAGCATTTCATGTTTGAGTGTATCAAACGCTTTTTTTTTAAATCTATAAATAACCCTCCTGCTAATTTATTATTGTCCAAGGTTTCTTGTATCTCAACCACAACATCAGTTACAGCATTTTATGTACTAGATTTTCTTCTAAATCCATATTGATATTGATAAAAGAAATTTATAGAGTCAAGGTATTTGATCATTCTATCATAGGCACACTTTTCAGTTACTTTAGATATACAATTCAATATCGAGATTGGTCTATAATTATTAGGATCTAAGTTATTTCGACCCTTATATGCTGGTATTACCTTAGCAATTTTGCCTTGTTCCGGGAAAACTCCTGAACTAAAAGAGAAATTAACTAACTCGGATAATTTGTTACTAATGGTATATTTGCATTTAATTGAAAATTCATTGTATTTAGCACAAGTATTTGTAAGAATAACACAATTCTTCAGTAAATACTTATCCAACCTTCGTGTTACCACTGTAAACCACACTATTCACTATAAATCCATACTAATCAAGATCAGTTAAGTAGAAGTCGTCAATATGTAGCACAAAATGCATCTACAATTGATCGCAATATGAGTGAGCCGGTATTAAATGCAATAATATATAGCAATATTCCTTTTAAACGATTATGATGCTATATATGAAGAAATTTTGCACCACTATTTTCATACAATTACTTTCAAGGCAGTCATCCTCAATTGTTCTATACACTAGAAGTCGATTATCCCTCAACTTATTTATGGATTTAATTCCGAACTGAAGGTCAGTAGCATACGAGGTTTAGCTGATACTTTCTAAATTTATTTCGCCGGAATCGTCTGGCAACACTGAATGGGTGGTCAGCACCACAGGAAGTTACGTTAAAATGGGGTGTTTTTCAGGCTGTTATACTTCGTGTTGTGTGTGATATTTCTTATCGCATAGTTCTGATGTTATAGACGAATACTGATTGTAAAGTGTGGCAATTTCGAAATATAAATTGTCACCTTTGTATGAGAGTAGTAATATCAGTGTTCTAACTAAAAGACTTGATTTATGCCCTTAATGTCAATGGCGGAGCTTTAAAGGTAAGTGTTGGGTGTATTGAATTCGTGTTAGGTAATGTCATCAGCATTGATTTGCAATAAACTAACCTTGGCTTGTGTTTTATGGATTTCTAACGTGTTATGTATACATTTGTGTTGTATGCATGTTTAAGGTTTCCGGAATATAAACGTCTCAGTGTTTGCATACCATATCTGTCCACAAAGTGTACTTCATGTACTCAAATACTTGGAACTGGAAGTTCTTACCAAATCATTAAGTTCCAACGTCTGTGAATTTATCCTAAAGTTTTTCATCCTAAAGTTCCAAAACAGCGAGGCTCGTCCCCAGGACTTTTTGAAGGCTTCTGAGCTTCAGTGTTGCAAACTACTTTGAATTATTATTATTATTAATAGAGGTAGTGTAATGCTGGTAATAGTAGTAGTACTACTACTATTAGTACTACTACTAATACTATTAGTACTATTACTGTTAGTACTACTAGTACTAATAGTAGTAGTATTAGTACTACTGTTTAATTTTACTAGGGATACTATAATTGCTATTACTACTAGTAGTAATAGTACTACTATTAGCATACAGGTACTAGTAGTAGTATTACTGCTATTAGTATTAATAAAAGGAATAGTAATATTACTAATGCTACTACTAACATTATTATTATCAGTATTATTACTATTGCTACTAGTATTATTATTAGTAATACAACTGACAGTATTATTACTACTACTACTATTATCATTATCACTAATACTACTATTACAATGTAAACATGAATAATAAAGTAGGCAATACTTACTGAGAACAAAGTTAACAGTCGAATCTATTCAAACTTCATACCAGAGGTCTCCAAATATCTTAAAACACTTTGTTCCACCTGACTAATCATAGCAAACATTCCGTTTCGCCTAATTTTAGGATGGCATACCAGGATTAGGGAGGAGTAGTGGAGAGCAAACTAAGTAGTCGAATCGATTCAATAACGTCTCCAAATACCTTAAAACACTTTGTTCCACCTGACTAATCATAGCAAACATTCCGTTTCGCCTAATTTTAGGATGGCATACCAGGATTAGGGAGCAGTAGTGGAGAGCAAACTAAGTAGTTGAATCGATTCAAATTTTATATCGGAAGTCTCCAAATACTTTAAAACATTATGTTCTACCTGACTAATCATCATAGCAAACAAATTCCGTTTTGCCTGATTTAGCCATTTCAACGCTAGTCAATCTTCCAGTGCGGCGGTCCACCATCTTTCGTTTGGAAGAAAACCACGAAGTCACTAATTGTTTTATGTACATCATAAACGTTTGTTTATTAGTGGACGTTAAAATTAGTCCGAGGTGTGCGTGAATTTTAAGAAATCTAATAGAATAAACACTGTACACTGCTGATTACCATTGTTAAAAGATCCTCAGAAAAGCTGATAACGCAGGACTTTTTTTACATACTGTATACTCAACGGGGAATTATATACTTGAATTTTATTTGTGTCCTTTAAGGCTCAGGCTGGAATAGGGAAGTGGCAAAGATGTTGGAAGGTATCAGCTATTGCCTAAGTTTATGGTACCATCCCGACATTTGCCTGGTCTGACTGCGAAAAACTCTGGAAAAACAGTGGTCAGGATGGTTGGCCGCTGGGATTGAACTCACGACCTTCCGAATGCTACGCCAACGTAGCACTGAGATACGGCTGCTCAATGGCGGGGAAAATCTGTCCGACATGGTGATGGCAAGATGCTATGGATCAGACATCTTGTTCTATGACGCTACAGCCCAAGTCGGGCCCTGGTCTTCCCAAGAAGTTGCCTCCATTCCTCCCTCTTCCTACTGGCGTCCATCCAGTTTCGAATCCCCAGTAATTTGTAAGAATCTTCTTTTACCCCGTCTTTCCACCTTTTCTTCTGTTTTCCTACTGGCCTTTTCTTATACATCCTACCTGTTAGTACTTTCTGTGTTATGCTATCTGCACTCATCCTGGCCACGTGTCCTGCCCATTGTTATCTTCTTAATTTGACGTCTGTTACTAAATCTGGTTTCTTGTATAGCTCATACAATTCTGCATTGTATCTGCTTCTCCACTGATTATTATATTTAATCGGTCCAAATATTCTCCTAAGTATTTTCCGCTCGAAGGTGTTTATTCTGTCTGCATCTTTTTGTGTCTGTCTGCATCTTTTTGTGTGAGGGTCCATGTTTTGCATCCGTATTGTATCACTGGTTTAATAATTGTTTCATATAGTTTAGTTTTCGTCCTTTGTATATCTTTGTTTTTCATAATTGGGAGTAGACTGTAATATGCTTTATTTGCTTGGGTTATTCTTCTTTGTATTTCTTTCTATTCGTGATTAATGTACCTAGGTATGTGAACTCATCCAGGTTTTCTATTTGGCAGTTTTGTACCTGTAGAATTTGCTGGCTGCGTTCTGGTTGTTATGTTTTGTTTGGATCATTGCTTTCGTTTTACTTTTGTTTATTTTCAGTCCTATTACTTTAGCTGATTCTTCTAGTTCCGTGTAGACGTTTGTTACTGTATTCGCAGTTCTTCCAATTATATTGATGTCATCAGCGTATGCCAGTATTTGTGCAGTTCTGTACATAATGGTTGATGAAGTGTTTATGTTTATTTTCCTTATCTCATATTCTAGTGCCAGATTGAACAAAGTTGGTGCCATTCCGTCTCCTTGCTTTAAACCTTATATTATTTCGAATGGGTCTGTCAATTCATCTTGAATTTTGATCTGTGCCATCGTCTCTGTTATTGTGACTCCAAGTTTCTTATTTTCCGTGCTAGTCCCAGTTCTTGTATTGCTTTCAACAACATATTTCTATTTATACTATCGTATGCCTGTTTGAAATCTATAAATATCTGGTATATCTCCACGTCATACTCCCAACATTTCTCCAGTATTAGTTTCAGCGTATGTATTTGGTGTGCCGTTGATCTGTTTCTTCCGAATCCTGCTTGGTACTCCCCTATTATCCTTTCTGCGTATTCTTTTAGCCGTGTATTTAAAATATTAGTAAAGACTTTGTACCCCGTGTTTAGTAAGGATATACCTCTGTGGTTGCTGCAATTCTGTTTGTCCACTTTTTTGTATAGTGGACATATAGTACTGTTCTTCCATTCTTTAGGTATTTGTTCCTTTCTCCAGATGTCTACTATTAATTTATGTATGCTTTCCATTAGATCTTTACCCCCATGCTTTATCATTTCTGCCGTAATTCCATCTGTTCCTGGTGATTTGTTTTGTTTGAGTTATTGAATCGATTCGACTACTTAGTTTGCTCTCCACTACTCCTCCCTAATCCTGGTATGCCATCCTAAAAATAGGCGAAACGGAATGTTTGCTATGATTATTCAGGTGGAACAAATTCTTTTAAGGTATTTGGAGACGTTATTGAATCGATTCGACTACTTAGTTTGCTCTCCACTACTCCTCCCTAATCCTGGTATGCCATCCTGAAAATAGGGGAAACGGAATGTTTGCTATGATTATTCAGGTGGAACAAATTCTTTTAAGGTATTTGGAGACGTTATTGAATCGATTCGACTACTTAGTCTGCTCTCCACTACTCCTCCCTAATCCTGGTATGCCATCCTAAAATTAGGCGAAACGGAATGTTTGCTATGATTAGTCAGGTGGAACAAATTCTTTTAAGGTATTTGGAGACGTTATTGAATCGATTCGACTACTTAGTTTGCTCTCCACTACTCCTCCCTAATCCTGGTATGCCATCCTAAAATTAGGCGAAACGGAATGTTTGCTATGATTAGTCAGGTGGAACAAAGTGTTTTAAGGTATTTGGAGACCTCTGGTATGAAGTTTGAATAGATTCGACTGTTAACTTTGTTCTCAGTAAGTATTGTTTACATTATAATAGTAGTATTAGTGATAATGATAATAGTAGTAGTAGTAGTAATACTGTCAGTTGTATTACTACTAATAATACTAGTAGCAATAGTAATAATACTAATAATAATAATGTTAGTAGTAGCATTAGTAATATTACTATTCCTTTTATTATTACTAATAGCAGTAATACTACTACTAGTACCTGTATGCTAATAGTAGTACTATTACTACTAGTAGTAGTAATAGCAATTATACTAACCCTAGTAAAATTAAACAGTAGTACTACTACTACTACTATTAGTACTAGTAGTGCTAACAGTAATAGTACTAATAGTAGTAATAGTAGTAATAGTAATAGTACTAATAGTAGTAGTACTACTACTATTACCAGCATTACACTACCTCTATTAATAATAATAATTCAAAGTAGTTTGCAACACTGAAGCTCAGAAGCCTTCAAAAAGTCCTGGGGACGAGCCTCGCTGTTTTGGAACTTTAGGATGAAAAACTTTAGGATAAGTTCACGCGCGTAAGTTCCACATGTTTGACACTAAAGTGTTTAAATTTCTCAGTTCATTTCAGAGTTTAGCCCTTCTTTATTATACGCCGGGTGCTCTTTTTCGGTAAACGACTGTTAAATCGAACAAATTATTCGGATAAGATTCACTTTATCTACTGGTTCCGCCAGATATTGAGTTACATGTACGCTCTATACCACTTATTTCCTTGTAGATGTTTATCACATGCGATTCTTTACACACAGCGACGGTCAGCAGTCCAAAAAAGTGTTACGAAAAGCCATGTCATTTCTATTTCGTTAAGTATGTACTGGAGTTATTTACCACAGGTGGGTTAACTTCCAAAATTGGTCGTCCGTTTCTAGTAAAACTTAGAAAAATTTACAGGGAAGAAATGGATAATTTGCTCGTTTGTGTGGTTAATATATAAAAAGAGCGAAAGTTGAGTTTATTTTATTGTATAATAGGTGATAAACATGGAACTATTTGGGGAGCGGAGGGAACTACTTGGCGGAAGGTTACCGCATGATTGGATTGTGGGAAAGTTACGAGCATTTATATTGTGAACATTTCTACAGGTGTACAGGAACGTTGCGCTGGATATGAGTTAACAGTATTACAGCTTGTGAAACAATACGGTGATACTGAGGAAAATCTTTGAAACTGTGTGAAAGTCATGGATTAATAAATCTAACAAATTTCAGAAAGTGTGGTAAGCTTTGTTCCAACGTAAAGAGCTGTGATGTATATGAGAACAAAAAGGGTGAAGATACATGACCGCACCTAACTTTACCTAACCTCCACGTACCCATGGTCAGTAATTTAAGAGATCTACGAAAATGCAAGAAAGCAATTATTAATAATAAATGTGAACATCCCCACCCTGCGCGGTAACCGAACGAACTGGACGTAAAAATTGAATTTTCGTAGCTTCCGTCAGGCTTTTAGTCGAAAACCAGACGGACGACCAACTTCGGAAGTAATGCCCCCCAGGTAAATATGGCAGCAGGCGAGAGAATTCTATTGTCGTCACTTCGTGTGACGTATTTTGGTACTAAAGTGTGGTCAGTGTGTCGAGCAGAGACGGGTTATAAAAAGCTTGCTTTCCCCATTATTTATGTGAGCCACATCACTTTCAGCATTTGCACTATGCGTGTGCTGAACGCGGAAACAATTCAAGTAAATAGGCCCTCGGACCTCTCGCTTATATCACACTTGCATGACTCGAAGCATTGTTATATTTTGCGTTTAAATACTTTCCACACATTTTACAAAGATTAGATTTCTCCTGTAAATTTTTCATTTTATGGAGAAAGTAAAGCAAATTTAACCGAAGATTTCTTCGTAATATTTTTGTTTCAGTTTGACCTTTTATGAATTCCCATTTTTTTTAAAATTGATTGGAGAGAAAATCTATTCTCTGAATGCGATGTTCCGACTGTCGAATTCAAGGATTCGTAATTCTTGTTGCCATGTTATTGATTTTTTCGTTTTCTTGCTGCAATAAGCCCCACAAGTGTTGTCCAGTATTTCCTTTGTCAAAAGTGCCACATTCACCGCCAATTTTGCCAGTGAAATTAAACATTCTCTAATTTTTCCCCTCCTCTTCTCGCTAGAATTAGGAACATGAGCAAGATTGTGGAAGTAAAGGTCTGTGGTTTTCTTTTAAGCCAGTCGTAAGGTTCAAGATAAGTTAGCAACATTCACAATAGGTTACTTAGGGGGGGTGTTTTTCTAGGGTGCCAAAGTATATGCATACCGACTTTGGTTGGGATACATTGAACTAATTTTTCCAACCAGAAACTGCACGCACTTTCAAAATATTACGCAGCGATAGGGTTTTAAAAAAAACAATTTTGGTGGTTTTGTGTGACAAACTCGTTGAATGTTTAACCGATACACAGTAACGCCCTTGAACGTATATTGAACTCAGCTTAGGGGGAGAGAGCAGGCAGCAAATTTATGTCTGTTAATTTTGAAAACTAGAAAGGTAACTGAATTGTATTTTACGTAAATGGTGAACACCCTACTTAAGTCTAATGTGGAAGGAAATCATACTATGCTAATCATCAAATGTTGTAGAAAAATTAAGATACATTTGAATGTCGAATGTCACTTGGTGTTGAAGGGTTTCAGTTCTCCGATAAAGCTATCCGTGCTAATAATAAAGCGAACTGACATCATGTAAATTGAAAATAATGGCGTCGTGTTGTAAGTTATAAAAAAAATAGTGTTCTTTTTTTTATGTTGGGATTCACTGAGTCATCACTATGTTCAAATCAAATGTAACCACTTACACTGAATAGTGATCTAGAAATAAATATAGTTATATATATATATATATATATATATATAATGCCTGTCGTATATTTACTATAACACAGTGACACTAAATAATTTGTCACTAGGCGTATTATGGTTCCGATTTGTGATTTCGATTCAGTACAACTTCCGGTCTACTGCCGGAAGTTCCATATGTGCCTGCTACATACAGCTCCTGGTCCACTAACTGAACCCTGGGATTCTGCAGTGTTTAAAGTGGATGAAAGTTCTTACCGGAAAGGTATTATTATTTATAAGAAATAAATCATTATGGCCATTTTTGTAGGATTTCTATACGCCTTTATTCCAAACACCTGAATGGTTATAATAGTCATTAATATTTTTTCAAAATGGTAACTACAGGGTACAGATAATTCACATTGTATCTGAGTGGTATGACAGCAAATTAATTCATACAGATCATTGTCAGTCAATCTCTTTAAAACCAGTACCTTTAGTTTCATTACACGATACTTCAATTAGAATATAGTTCTTGGTTCTTGCTTAGTAAATGTATTTACAAGTGTCACTGTAACACAAAACAGTTTCTTCTGCAGTAGTTTTCACGTTGAATTGTACGCATCATTTTCAAGCTTACATTGTTTTGGCGAAGGATTCTACATTTTGACTGGAAGACCAACGATTGATACGAATATGAGATCAAATAGATGCTTCATATTCATTATATTTCTAATGTCAGTTAATATTAAATTAATTAGATGTCAGTTATTAGATTAGATTAGACTCGATCCCTCTCACAAGATGCTGTGCCACAGGTAAAGTACTTACTGGACATAATAATTTCACTAGTTACCTGCGAATTTCTCGACTGCACCTCTGAAAATCGTTATTAAAATCCCGTTTGAATGTGTCACTTTCTCCGTATCTCACATTGCCGGATGATTTCCATGTCTGAGTTCAAGACAGGTATTTCATCCAACAGTTGCAAGTAAGATGTTCGACTTGCCTCTATTACCCCGGTCCTGTCTGCCTTCTTCGCTGAAGTCAATTAGAGTTTGAATGAACAAGTTAGGATTTATTCTGACCTCAGTCATTGTAAGTTCAGATCTTCTGACTGGCAGAATAGCAGGTTGCTAATGTAATCCTAGATATGTTTTCAGGCTCGTGATGCTGCCAGCTTTTTTTTCAATTAATCTTTTGAGTTTCGGAAAAGGATAGATTGCTACTGACCAGAAACGACAATTTTTTTATTTCTTCGAAAGCGTCACACGTAAGTGGAACGCTACAAATCATGTACATGAAATTTTGCCAAATCCTCAAATGTCGCTCTTTCACGCCAATCTCTAAACGTGTTCACTAAAGCTTCAAGAAAATGTGAAATGCAACGCTTGAAAGTCATTCTACACTGCAGAGACTGGACGCAACCCAGTGATGAACTGACAGTATCCTACCAATATCATTTCATACTGGACATCACATGATTCTAGCTGACACTGGTTTCTCGGTGATTGGCTGTAAAACGCATACAGTTTATTATTATTATTATTAAGGGTTTACACCTGCAGTGGATTGAGTCACATCACAGGAAGTTGCAAACGATGGCGAATACAATATCATATAATTAATCTGGAAAATGTTTTAACAACATGGCATACACACCAGCACTTGAGTCTTTAAAAAATGTGTAAACTTTATTAAGTACGGGTTATTTTTTTTTAGTATCAGCTTATCCCATAAGCAATGTATTTTGGCACCGTGAGGAAAGAACGATAACTTACCTGGAACACTACCGTTAGTCTCCATCGTACTCCAAAACACTCTGCTACCTCTCAACCAGTTGTTGAATCCCCGCTGAAAGAAGTCACCGGTTTTGGAGCCAACGAACTGGGTCATTGTTCGTCGCAAGTCATCCTCATTTTGCAGTGCTTTCCCGGAAAGGTGGTTTTGCAGGTTGCAAAAAAGACACTAGTCTGTTGAAAACAGACCTGCAAGATCTGGTGAAAAAGTCGGGTGGGAAGTTTCTCCTAGTCACATTCCTCGATCATACCACAGGCCCTCCTTGCCGTATGTGGGTGCGCGTTATCACCATGGATGAGCACATCATTGCGATTAACCAGAGCAGGACGTTTCTCCAACAGTGCAGTCCGTAGGCGTTCAAGCTGCTGACAGTAGACATCTGCATTGTTGGTCTGGTTACTGGCAAGAGCTCAAAATGGATTATTCCACCAAACACTCAACATCACTTTGCAAATGGCTCACGTCTGTGACGGGTGAGCAGGGAACTGCAGATGTGAATTAAACTGCTTCTTCTGTTGAGGCGTTAACGCATGGGTACCCATTTTCCGAATTTCAACATGTATCGAAGGTCCTGTAGATGAAGATGAACCGTCGAATGAGTGACATGGAGTTCGCTGGCCAGTTCTTCAAAAGTTTGCATTTTGGTTTGCCTCCACCGCTTCTCGTAGGGCATCGTTGTTCAGCTGCATAGGTCTCCCTTCTTGTGGCTTATCGGTGAGGTTGATGTCCCCATACTGAAACATCTGGAACAAGCTCTGGCACTTTCGCACATCCACAGTACCCTGACGATATACGCCATTGATGTTTCGTGCCGCTGCGCTGACTGGGTGCCCCTGGTGAAATTCGTACAGCATGACATGACGTATATGGTCCCCTGACACTGTCATGATCAAATACAAGCCACACTTTCAAAATGTGGATTAAACTGTTCTTCTACACGCTGCTGCACAATCAAGTACCCTATATGACTCAGCTATGGTGCGTGTCATCTTCATCACTATTCGCTCGTCAGATGGCATCATTGCAGCGGTCATCGCACATACGACATTACTTATGGTATAAACTAATAACTTTGACTTCGCCCCGTCACAATTATGAAAATTCACAATCATGCCCTAGCCGGAATTCGAACCTGGAACCTTCGAGTCGCTGGCTTAGCGCTCCAAGCTACACGGCTACCAGGTCGGCCACTTGAGTCTAGCATGACACTACATCCGTCTGTACACTCTCCCATCCAGGGTTTTGCCAACCAACGTTTGCTAACGTCATTTTTTTCCCCAAGATATTTAACACTGATTCAACACAAAGTACTTGTATAACGGCTTCAACAGGCCTCAGTAGTTGTTCATAAGAGTTCTACCATTTCCGAGAAAAACGTGATTACTTATGGTTTGTCGTCAAGGCAGACTCTTATATATATTATCAACGTCGAGGTTTCGGAAACTGATGTAGGCCTACTTTCGTTAGTTTTTCTGGAAAATATTTTCGTTTGCAAAGTAAGGAAGAACAATTACATCAAATTATTTTTAATTCTTACTATTCAAGGAACACTCGTGGCTCACGAATTATTCTTACAGGAGCACCGTTCCGGTTCTATATTACTTACCGCAACGGCGTTCCGGCTCACTTTAAACACTGGGATTCTGAATCCGAGCTTTAAGTTTTCTTAGTCACTCCAGGCGAATTGCAGGATGATACATTCGAACTAGACCCTGGCCAGCTTCCCAGATCCACTCTCCTTCCCCTGTTCCGGCTTAAGCCAAAGCTACTTGCAGGCCATATATTCAGTTCGGTTTTGAATTGTTTCTGAATAGATAGAGCTGAGTATTTATTATTCCTTTAACTTTTGATTCAAAATAAGTCTAAACTCGATCAGTCAGCTACTCATACGAATGTAGAATACTGTTTCCCTATGTACACATACATATTTTGAGTAAGGCGGTACGTTTTCCTTTCTGTGGTCGTGTAAGATGTTTCATAGTAGACATAGTATCCAGTATACTATGGTACTACTGTAGACTGGATAATACACTCAGTATAAAAGAAGCTATTCCCTGTGCGATACGCACGCGCGGTGAACGACACATGGAGGATATGTTGTTAGGGCTCTGCATATTCTCGACCTACGGTAAAAAGTGAGGTGGGGTGGTCAATCCCACGCTCGACCGCCTTTACCTTCCCCAGGAGTACCAAGGCCGCTCTTGGTACTCAGTTTGATAGGAGGATGAGTGCACCTCAGAGCGCCAGCTATGCGAACAGTGCGAGAAAAGTGTCCAGCGTCCTGGGCTTGATTTAAACCCGGGCCATCCGATTCGTAAACAGACGCGCTGCCGCCTGAGCCACGGCGACTCCTACTATACTTAATATACTTCTGTTTATGTATGGTACTACACAAAACTTATTGCCAATGTTGAACTAGTACTATATCATAATGATGGTGATAGAAAATAATGAAGTAGTAATACACTTAGGGTCAGTTCTACAATCGACCGCTAAACCTTCAGTCAGCGCTAAGTTGAAGCCAACTCTCATTTTGCGTACTCTCATTGGACAAAATCAGACTTGGTCTCAACTTAGCGCTGACTAGACTCTAAGGGTCAGTTTTACAATCGACCACTAAACTTTCAGTCAGCGCTAAGTTGAGGATAAGTCTGATTTTGTCCAATGAGAGTACGCAAAATGAGAGTTAGCCTCAACTTAGCGCTGACTAGAAGTTTAGCGGTCGATTGTAGAACTGACCCTTAGTGTTCGCTTGTAGAATTGACCCTTACTCGACATTGCCGTTCCACTCACATACAATAGTAGCATCTCCCAGAGTTCAGTATCTGATAGATGAACTCAAGAAATTGTGGGAGTTAAGGAGGATCGTAAACATCCGTCCCATTAATTTTGAGCCACAGGAATAGTACTGAAATCGGTTGGAACAGGAACAGGACCTAAAGTGACAATGCGAAAGTCCATTAGACACCTGCATGTGGTCAGAAAGTTCTTCGGTGAATATATGGACTGAACTTGACAGTGTCAGTACTCTCCATGTTCTGACAGGCAAACAAATAATAATAGTAAGAGAATTCCCGGACCATGCCGACCAAATTCGTTAGGCTTTCCTTCAGTCCCAGAGGGCAGTGTTGGGATGGTACCTTAAATGAGGTCTGGGTGCTTACTCTGTTCTTTTCCGTGAACAGTTTATGATTGGCAAACGGATATAACTAACTCTATTGCTTATGCAACATCAAGTCAGTGTTCATCACCAACACCTACTTCTCGAAGATCTTACGTTTAAAATTTCAGAAAGCACTGAAAATGAAAATAATAATTATGGTGCTCATTGGCGCGTTATCTCTAGGGGTTTAATGCAGGATGAACAGTCTTGCTTGAAAATTTAATTGGTTTTCGTCTAAACACATAATGTGATTGCGTGCCAATTTTTTGTTTTGCTTGCCACGCAAAAGTTTCCTAAAGGCCTTAAAAATTGAAGTCAAAGTCTAAAGTAAAAAAATTCTTCGTAGCAAAGGTGTACCTCATATTTTGGATCTTACAAGTAGGTTTTGCAAATCACACGTGTCGAGAAAAGATTACAAATTTTTATTTAAAAAAAAAGTATAATACGTTAATTTACGAAGCTCAAAACACACTTGTAAGCTGATATTATATGCTGTTACTTTCAAATTTATGATGCAAACATTTCCAGTCTCATACAATACGGATAATGAGGGTCTTGATGTTTCGCAAAGAATGTATTGAAAATACTGTGGAAGGGATAGAGCGTTACCGGGTTAAATTCATTATGAAAAGCGAAGTAAGGTACGGTCGGAATTTTCAGAGATTGAGTAAGAATACACTCGGTGGCGTAGCATGAATTTATGAAATTAATGGACTATTTTAACTGGTCTATAATCAATATAGTTTGATAACTAATTCAACTGAGTTGTACAACATTATATATATATATATATGGGCTCAAAAATTTCGGTGTTGACCCAGCATCGTGAGGACAATTGGGGAACTGCTGTGAATAAAATACAGTGGCGATCACAGTGAGAGCTTCGGCTCTCCTCTTCCAACCCGTCTGGTCAGCGTGGGAGCAGTAGACCAACTCCTCCCTTCGTGGAGAGGCCTCATCCAGTACTCCCAGTAGTGGATTGAATATGGCTGTGATTTATATATATATAAATATAAGGGAAAAGCTATCCCCTGTGCGATACTCACGCGCCGTGAACGGCGTATGGGGGATGTGGAGGTAGCGCTCCACACTTTCTTGACCTACGGTTCGAAGTGAGAAAAAGATATTCAGGAAGATGTGAACAAGGTTGGTAATGTTCATTTGAATTTAATATTTAAGGCCTTTAGGCAACTTTGGCTTAGACCGTAAATATTCATGTTCAACTTGTGCACAAATAACTTGTAACTTAGTCCAAATTATTTGGAACGCATATTGATACATGGTTGGGGAAATGCGCCATAGGATGGATCGTAAAAAACTTTTTGTTTTTCGAAATTTGATAGCACCTAGTGGCGGAAAGTACCATTCGTGACTGTGACTTCACACAAAATATTTGGGATTTTTTGGACAACTTCTTGCGTTGGTGCATTACCCTTAAAGTTTCATTGTGTTGATAGATATGCAACCAGCTTGAGGCATTACACTTCTGGACTTGGAGTTTTGTCTTGATGTAAGTATTTTTCTTTTGATAATCCTAAACCTGCGACGGTGCTTCGGTGACTATTGTTACAATGCTCTCCACTACTTGCATGTGGTGTGGTAATCTCTACAAGTCTCCTTCCACCATGGAAGCAGTTCTTATATTTTCATTGATTTCTTCATCTGAAAGACAACGGATAATCGCAGGCCCAGTTACTGATGTGGTAAACCGATGAATCCTTTCGTTGTATTGTAGTGCATCTAATTTTGTTGTTATAACTCTGAACTCGCGTATAGACTTGGATGCTTTCTTCTGTCCGCAACATTTTTCGTATTAGTCTCTTACAATCGCGCGGGGTCTGTTAACGTGGGCAGAAGAAGGTTTTCCGGGTGAGCATAGTAACCGTGGCTTTGTACAACTGACAAATTATTATCTGAGATGGTGAGGTAGAAATTCTGGAAAACACACTATATTCCATAAATGCTGTGCTTCTTTCCCGCATGAAAGTTTTTATGTTTTATGGCAATCCACGCCAAGCACGTAAGCTCCATCACATATCTTGTCAAGAGGTGCAGTCCTTGATCGGGCCTAGAGGCAGTGGCGTACAGTTACAGTTTCCGGCATGTTGTGTGAGCCAGCATAACTGAACCAGTGGACTCGGGTTTGTTTTTAGTTTTTCGTAATGTTTCAGATCACTCTTCAGTAGAAATCAACCTGACATATATCGTACAAGACGTGTGGTCGAGTCTTAAGTCGTTGGTGTTTTGAATTTCTAATCGCCAATGAACATGATTCAGTTGAAATGCGACTATGGGTTGTTTTTCGCTCTGTCCCAGCTTAGTTCCAATTGAATCAGTAAAGGAGTTCTGTCCGATCCTGTTGCTACACCTTCTAACACATGCATCAGATGCCTGAGGGGAAATTTGTTCATATGCAAAAGCCACAGTAAATGCTGTATATCTATGTTAGGATCCGTTGCATTTAGGCCAAGGCTCCGTTCATCCTCACTGTCGCAGCCGACCGCCACTAATTGTGAAGTATCAGCTCCACTCCTGTGTGGAAAATCTAATAATAATTTAGCAAACCCAGGCTCAAGGAGAATTGTCAATACTCTTCTACCATCTCTCTGTAATTATATTCTTTACCAATTTCCGTTTGTACATGCATTTTGTCTCTTCTTCCGTCAAAATAGACATCTAACAGATATATATTGGGATTTTTCCTCTTCCTGTAGTTTGTTTCCTAGATTTTCCGTTCCTTTCTAATTTTTGACTTGTCTGCGTTATCTCTGATTTGACATCAATAACCCTGCATCTTGCAGAACAGCTGAAGCAATCAGAGCTACTTCTCCATCAGACAGGTTTGTACGCATTGGCCGCCGTACACCGTAATGGAAGGAGCGTTTGAAATCTTTCTTTTGACTGTCCTAGCACGTACCCTGACTCCATGGTACGTAGATTCTCCTCTATTTCGGTCGTAGAATTCCTGATGGACCAGCAGCTTGTTCGTGGTCCATATCGGTAGTTTGACTTCTTCAGTCTAGCCAGGATATTTTTTTTTACGTTCTTGGTTTTCCAAAACGCTAAGTAATTTTCCCGTCGTCCTACCTCGTCCCCCACTCCAGCGTGACCGTTGCCAGTTGGAAAAACAGTAAATGTTGGGAGGTTCCGTGAATCTTTAAGCAAAGCATTCATTTTGTATGTATTAAGCACAAAACTAGAAATAATCTGCGCATTTTGCAGGATTTTTAAATCTCCAAATAATTAAATGAACAGGGTTGAAATAAATCACGATTAAAAAAAAATATTTTTCTTGATTTTTTATTTAAATGACTTGCGGCCCTGAAAAAGCTACTAAGTTAGCTTTTCCTTTTCAAATACCTTAACCAGTAAAAACTTAAGTAAAATTCACGAATATGTGATGTTCGCTGCGGTAGATAACCATGGAAAATAGGCAATTACAGCAACTTGTAATAATTTTGAAAGGAAGGAAAACATGATGTTACTTACTTATGCTATATTCTACAACTTGGCAAGTTAACATGTAGGAAACTTCGAAAAAGGAATAATTTGCAATGTTTCTACGTATCAACTTTCCTTCTAAAATTACGTCTGTGTCTTCATTTCTTCCTAAGCAATTGCAAATGTTATAATCGCAACTGTCTCTTTTCTCCAAGCTACATCTTCCTAACGCAATATTTTAGGATTTAAGTTGACTAAGATAAATTTTATTTCATTTCACTTAGTTTTCAGCCATCAAAATTGCACTATCCGTTTGCGACCACCCCATGACCAAATTCCATAAAGTGTGAGAGCTATTTTGTAGCCGCCGTCGTTCAGTGATATTGCGCTCACCTCTGAACCGTGGGGGCCCGATTCGATACCGGATCGTGCCATGTGGGTTTTGTGGTGAACAAAAACCGTGTGTCTGTGTTTTCTCAGGGTTCTCTCGTTTGCTTCCACTTTCTTTATTCCACCAATTTTCCCATCATTATCCATTCGATCTAATCCAAAGTTGTCTACAAGTCTTAAATAAAATAAAATTCAGTTCAGTCAAATCAATAGACGATACGCAGCTTTGCATTTTCATCCTTCAGCATACACACATAGGTAAACTTTATACTTCCATTGAGTATAAATTGCTTTGTACAAAGTAGATAATGTTACGAAACAATAATTTTTGTTTTGTACACAAAATCTGGATTTTTTTCTTTTCTGTGTGTTCGTTTTCATACGTGAGTGAATTGTTATTAACGTCCTAAACGAGCTGGTGAACTTGTAAGGACGGGACCTACAGTACGGAAAAATGGGTTCCGAACCACTCCGTTCAATGGACGCCGGGGGGGGGGGGGATTTGAACCCGTGACCACACGCACAGAAAGCGAGCGCTCGTTTTCATCGTAAATACATTTGTAATACAAATTGTAAACTTACAATGTGAAATGGGTTCCTACGTTCTCTTCTAAAATTTCGCCAATCAAATAGTTGTTAAAATGCTATGTCGATCACTTTGGTTTTGGTTTACATCATAAGAGCCTATCATCAGGTAAGGACTAAAGGGTAAATTTCAACCTTACATATTATTCAAATCGTAGAATGCTTAATAATACTGCACTTTATTACATTTTTTTTAAAATCTAGTTTTGATTTAAACCATCGTTTTTTTTTTTTTTTTTGTTTTTTTCAAAAAGACCATTTGATCAATCAACCCTGTAAATAACATTAAGCTATTTGTCTGACACATTTTGCTATGTATAGCGCAATGCGCTGCAATGCACGAATTGTTATTGTTACTGTCTGGTTTATACTGCAAGCCCTTTGTTATTTTTGCTGTCGTGCAGTTTAAATCTCTTATTTTCTTACTAGGTTTTAAGCATTTATAATTAATTGACATTGTTGATTTTAATTTCTAATTTATTATGAAATATTGAATTTCAGAATACTAATTGATATTGTTGTTGAAACAGGCAATGAAACAAGGTTAAACCTATGTAAAGATATTTTGAAACTGAAACGTGAAATTTTATTAGCAGATGTAATTTGGCATGACGAAACACTTTTGTTATACTTTTGATATGAACAACTTATGATCTAGTACATTGGTAATTCTTCGTTCTGCGGAATTGTTGAAAAGCTTCAGCGCTAAAGATTTTTGAAGGATTTTCTTGCACTGTCGTTAATTTAGAAAGAAAGTAATTCAATAACAGAAAATTGCTAAATAATTTATTACTGATGTAAATAGGTTTTAGGAAGGAGTTGGTGCTGAAAGAACTATTATATTGTATGTTTTATATTACATGATGCAGTTGGTTTTACGTTCCAGCTGTTTGAATGATTTATGTTGGGTTTTATGTAGAGATCAAATATTCATAATAAAGATCGATTTTGCCTACCTTTTCTTATCAGCGAACTTGTTCGCTTACTCTTGAGTTCACACTCTCGGTAGTAAAGTGCTTAGATCGAGTGTCGCCCCACCCATGTGAGGAAGCCTGGGTTTCTTTTAAATTTGGGCATCTAGATCATAGGAGACGTCAACATTCTACTACAGCTCGTCGTATCACACCTTGAGATAACAGAAAACTTAACGACGATTAAAGGAACTACGTACCAGGGTTTGCGAAGGTGGGCCTAGTGGGTTTTTCGGGTTGGACCCACTTGAAAAAAGTAACTTTAAAACCCAGTGAGTTTTTCATTAATTTTGCCTTTAAATAATTCCTCAAATGAGGGCACTTTACAGTAATGCATAATAAAGAAAACCATTGCATTTTAGATTGTTATAATACAATCACGACTGTCATTCTAACTGTAGAATAATATTGGTGTCTAAAATCAACAGCACTTTGCCTTTGTGATATTGAAATACAAAAAAGTGTTGGGGCTCGGTCAGTACTCGAACTAAAACTGCTTTCCATCTGTTGATTTCGTAACTGCCTAGAACTAATTAACTCTTCTAACTAAAAAGATGATAGATTTTGATGCTCTTTAGTTTCAATCTTTGTAATTACTTGCAAATGACATTATTGTTAAAGTTCATAAAAAACTCGTAAACTACGTCTTTGCCGTATTAAATTCAGTGCAAAATTACTACACTCTACAAATATTATCAGTAATAATATAAATTTTCAAACAAATACAATATTGATACAACACTTGAAGGGGCGGACTGGCCCAGCCGGGGAATTCCCGGGTTGTCCCCCGACCCTTTTGTCTTGGAAGCGTAATGTTACCCAATCAAGAAGCCCACACTTAATTCACTTTTGCTTCTACTTATAACGTGATGTCTTGTCGGACTTTCAAAATTAGCATTTTTGACACACAAAACATTATGATCAACATAAATGCAGGGCTGAAGTTATAATCTCAGCAGGTCTACTGTAGGAGCCTCACAAAAAACAAAGAAGGTGGCCATGTAAAGTTTAATGGTAAGTGCTTTAATAATTCATATTCTTTTAAGCCTCTATTTACTTAATACTTCGTAACTTAAGACCTGATCAGTGCTCTAAGGGCCCTTGCAAGTTTTTGGGCGAGCTCTTGCGTCATAACGCTCACTACTACGAAGAACCTTTGGTTACCAGTCCGGCCCTGGGCACTTATGATCCAGATCACAAAGCTAATTAGGAAATCGTACGAGAATAAATAAAAAAAAATATTAAGGTTACACGGTCTGTAGAAACTGGGAAGGTTGAGTGGCAATTCACATCTTGCTCGAGCCGCGGTGACTCAGTAACAGAGCGCTCACCTGTGGTACGTGGTTTCCTTGGTTCGATCGCGGCCAGTGGTGGACAAACACTATGTGCATGGGTTTTCTCGGGGTGCTCCCGGTTCCTCTCACTTTCTTTATTCCACCAATGTCCCCCATCATCATTCAGTCTGCCTGAGCCAAGATTGCCAAAAGGCCTTAAAAGATTTTTTTTTTATAATCAGACCCTGCTCAGGCGTATCAGTGAGACCATCCCGAACGGGGTTCTCCCTCATTTTCCTCAGTCTCTTCTATGAATGGCGTAATGCCGGGATCTACAATTACCTTGGGCTCCGAACCTCGCTGTGGCATGAATCCAGTACACATACCATGAAGTTATCGCCCCCCCCCCCCCCCCCACCACCACCACACACACACAACAGGTCCATTCCAAGCCTCCTGATTCAACAGTAGTGACACACCGTTACCGACTGAGGTCTGTACACAGCTTGACATCTACATACATTCACATTTTATTTCTAAAACCAAATTAAATCCGAAAAAAAAAAAATTGTCTGGGCCCAGGTGGACTTTTTTTTTTTCCAAACCCTGCTACGTCCACTACTGTACTCTCTTACCATTACAATTTCTTCTAACTTTCTTCCCCCAAGTTGACCACTGAAATGTGTTGAAAGTAATAGCTTTACGTGGTTGCGCGTTTATCACTACAGTGAAACTTGAAGGGCGATGCGGCAGTCCAGAAGTCCCAATTTTGTTGTGTGAAGTCACTATCATTTATGGCATCTTTTCCGCACTGGGCGTTATCAAATTTTGAAGAGTTTTTTTTTTTTTTTTTCGATCCACCCTAAATTGTGCATTGATAGACTTATAAGATATTCTTTCGTGTAAGTTATCAAATTCTCTGAAATGTAATTTAGCTGCCAGTAAGATACTAGCGGGTAATTTTGTTTTCTTTTATTCTTAAAACTTCTAATTTTATTTCTCCAGAGGCCAGTAATTAAATGTTCTCGTGGAAAAGACTAAACAAACCATTAGTTCGACCCTTTTAAATCGAAAATTTGAAGAAGAAAAAAAAAGCCCAGAATTCCCCCCAAAAATTCCTTTTTTTTCGCGCCCTTGCATCTCTATAGGAGAGAATAATTGTTGCTTAATTTTCTAACATTTGCGTTGATCTTTTGTTCTTATGTTTTTATTGTTTCAGGAAGTAATGTTTTGTGGAGGCGATGGCTTCATGTCGAGATGAGGACGTGGAGTTGGATGACGAATCTGACACAAGCAGCGTTCTCCACAATGGCTCCGTCATTTCCACAGTGCCCGATAGGTACGGCTTTCTTGGAGGAGCGCAGTACACCCCTGAAGAGTAAGTTCCTTTATGTCTGAGTGGTGTTAACATTTTTATTTTGGCACAAATCCAAAATTATCGAACATATTTGATTTATTCCTAAAGTATAATTACACATCGTTGCGTACATTTTGTTTATTCTGTATACTGTGTGAGGGAATATTCAAAGATAACTGAAATTTGAAAATGCTGAGCGTGAACGTTTGGTGCCCAGTTCTCTGTTCTAGTCTACGGAGCGATATCATTATGTGTGGACTAAATCGTTGTAGATGCGGTTCATTCGTTAGTCCTTACAGTCAATTTGGACGATTTTGTTAACTTACCAGAAGAAGCGCAGAGCAGCAAGGAAACTCAGTCACAACATTCGTAAGGATGTTCGGACTTCAAGAATTCGTTCCTTTAAATCACGACGCATAAAAAAAAAAGTATTTTGGTCTTTAGTGAGCAAATTAGGCACAGATTTTACAAACACACGTTTCATTTGGATACCTTACTCAAGAGCTGGTGGAATGAACCTAGCGGTTGTCTTGGGAAACTTTCCTCTGGTCTTCGAGAATAGTGAAGAGTTTAAGCTGTAGATTCTTTAACTCGCCTTTTAACATAAATTAAATAATAAAAATGCAAAGTAGCTGGATTTGGATTGAGATTTATTCTAGTCATTTGTTGCTTCTTTATTTCTGAAATTTATAGGGTGGGGTAAAATGGGTAGAAAAAATTGAAGAAGTGGCTAATCCTTGTTGTAAGTATTATTTTAGTACAAGGCAAGTGTGTGTTATAACATTTCACGTGTTGTGCATATGAATATGTGTACAAGGTTTACCTAAATCACTCAAATAGCTCAGAAACAATAAAGAAAAAAAATTGTATTATCCCACATGTAAGGGAAGCCTAGGCTACTTGTAAGAAACTTTCACTGGTGTAAGCAAATGAATAGATTCCACGGTTTCTTAAGGTTAAGGTTGGCATAATTCTTAAAAATTGAGAATGTCCACTTTTGTATCTGTCATCAGTATCTGGATAAAGGCTTTGTCTGTACACATACTAAAACAATACTCGGTGAATAAGTTTGCTAATGAAACAGGAAAAAACAGCGTTTTCACTTCATGTTAAACTTGTAAAAGAATTTTCAAAGCCTAATTTTGGATATACCCCATTGACCAGAAGTGAGTATACCCGTTTTGCCCCATTTTGGTTTTTGCTTATTGTTACCTTACCACTAAACGGCAAGTCACTATTTTTATTTGCACAAACATCAGTGACTTACAGATGCTTATCAGAATAATGGAAACACCTGTAGTTGGCAACACGTCAGATGTATGGGTTGGCAGTGGTGTCGTGGCGACCGCAGCGCCGGACTGCTGGTGGTGGTGTGTTAGGTCGGTCTCCATACTACGTCAGGCGTCGTGGAACAGGAGTGTGCAGTGGCTGCAGCAGACGGAGGTAGTGTAAAATGGGAGACCTCTCAGAGTTTCAAAGAGGGTAAATCGTTGGTGCGCGGTTATGTGGAGTGAGTGTGACGGCAGTGGCTAGTGTGTTAGGTGTGTCGCCAGGGACAGTGTCGAAGGTGATGACGGCCTACACAACACACGGGAAAACCACATCGGGGAAGCGGAACAGTGGGCGGAAGAAAAGCATCAGTGACAGGGCACGCCGGGTATTAAAGCGCATTGTCACGCGGAACCGTCGTGCCACTGCGGCGCAAGTGACGGAGGAACTCAATCAGCACCTCCCCCAACCTGTTTCGACAATCACAGTC
>JAGDQP010006093.1:32556-45758 GCA_022664845.1 Lepisma saccharinum
GTTTGAGGAACATCGGGATGAAGTTCAACACCTCCCCTGGCCCGCCCAATCCCCAGATCTCAACATAATTGAACATCTGTGGTCCATCTTGGAAACACGACTCCGGCGACGATTTCCACCTCCATCCTCTCTCACAGAACTGGCCGATGCCCTGCACGAGGAATGGTGTAATATTCCACTTGCTACCATTCACGACCTCTATGCCTCCATCCCACGTCGCATCAAGGCTGTTCTGAAGGCGAAAGGTGGCCCGACACCATATTAATCTGGTAAGTTGCACTTTCGTTCAGGTGTTTCCATTATTCTGATAAGCATCTGTATGTACTACATATCCAGTGTACAATCATTTTATTTACGATTGCCCTGATTGTACTGCAGAGTTTCTGAAGGAACATAAATTTCCCTCACCTACACTTTACACAACAAAATAACTGTTACTGTAAGGAAGAGTGATGAATACCAGCAATTAAAGTATCCTATCTGAAACTGACAGTATTTTTCTGGGATGCAGCTTTCTTAGTGGGGAAGGGAAGGAATGTCTACATGCTAAAAACAAGGTTCATTTCAATTATACCCATTTTACCCCACACTACCCTAATTAATTCGATATTTACGGGGACGGGTTGACTACCCAGTGCGCTTAGAATGGCGTATGTATATCGTTAAGTTTTCTTTAAGATGAATTTTAATACATTTCACTTGAGTTGTCACCCCTCAAATCTGTACTACCAATCTTGGAACACCTTATGACAATATTCCATAAAGTATGAGGGCTGTTTTAGAGCCGCGGTCGCTCAGTGGTAGACTCTCACCTCTGGCGCTTGGGGTCGTCAGTTCAAACCCTGCTCGGATCGTGTTGGCTTTATGATGAACAAAAACCGTGTGTGTGGGTTTTCTCAGGGTTCTCCAGTTTCCTCCCACTTTCTTCATTCCGCCAATTCTCCAATCATAATCCATTCGGTCTGATCCAAAGTTGCCTAAAGGTCTTTGATAAAATTCAATTCAATGAGAGTTATGTAATGCAGTCAAATCAACAGTCGATACGCAGCTTTGCATTTTCATCTTTCAGCATACATTTAGGTAAACTTTACACTTCCGTTCAGTATAAATTGCTTTTGAGCAAGTTGTGAAGAAATCAAATAATTTGATACAAATGCACAAAGTAGGTTGAAACAACAATTTTGGAAACAAAAACTGGATTTTCCGTTTTCATATTTCTTACAAAAATAAACATATTTGTAATACAAATTGTAAACTTAAAATGTGAATTGAACTTCAACGTTCTCTTGTAAAAATTTCGAGTGTAATATGAAATGAACCAATCAAATAGTTTAAAATTCTAGATCGATCACTTTGGTTTTGGTTTACATCATAAGAGCCTATCATCACATAAGGACAGGGTAAATTTCAAGCTTACATATGATTCAAACCACAGAACGATTTTAAATACTGCAATTTATATCTACTTTTTCTTTAATATGTATATATATATATATATATCACTGATTTTTTAAAAAATAAACTTTATTTAAATCATGATTTAGATCACTTTGATTTAAATCAATCAACCTTGCAATTAAATAATAATGTTATTTATAAATACGAGTTGGCAAGAAACAAATTGTTAGGAACCACATTTTAATGAGAAGAAAAAGTCTACTCTGCCGTGAAGTTTGTTCCCTTTCTTTCATCATCAGTGAACTGTTGCAAACAACTAAGATTTACTACAGCCATGGATGAATCAACTGTTTAAACGGGGAGAAAATTATGAGTACCACACTCTTGTAATATACATCTTTGTTATATTTGTGTTCAAATAAGAGGAAAAGAGAGAGAAACGAAAGGTTATCTTTAACGGCAGGGAGTCATTAATAGCGGTTCTTTCTTGTGTCCTTGACATCTGTCTAAAATTAAATGTTAACAGCATACTTAAGTTATGGATTTGACCCAGTTTAATACTTGCATTCTGTGCGGTAAAATCAGATTCGCTTTAGACCTCACTTCTAAATATACCAATTAAAGAAAGTACTTAATCGGAAAGGGAGTTCAATAAAGAAGTAATATTCTTTGAAATACGATTTATAAGATAAGAAAAGCAATAATCATGCTACACGATATAAAAGAACGGAGATAGATGACTGATGTTTATTACTATTTTTTTTATTATTCCCAGCACCATGAAATGAAAAAGTTTCGCAGTGCTTGTCTTGGACAGTGAAACCATTGCTGTTTCGTGCCCAGAATTTTATTTTCGATGATGTGGCTGGGTAAGAGTGTAATATTCTATTTCAGTAAATACCCAATTCCGAATTTGAATTTAATTTTAAGGTTTTTAGGCAACTTTGGCTCAGGCCGACTCGATTCCGAGTGAACATACACATAGTGAGATCGCGTTTCGGCAACATAATTATTAGTATTTTTGTTTTAAAGAGTTGATAAATGATATACAGGGATAAAATTATTCATCCTTAATCTGAGACCAATTCTAAACTCCTATGGAACGGATAAGGACAGAAAATTGTTGATTTGTACTTTGCTACAGTGTACTCGAAATAAATCTTCGACAGTCAGATATAAGATAAGGATAAAATTAATTTTATGGGCGGTAACAGCACTTTGGCTTACGCCCGTCCCGATACGGGTAAAGCCCCTTATCTTTGTCACATCTGAACATAGCCGTTAAGAGAATATAAACTAATGTATATAGAATTTATCTAACCTTTTCATACTTATTTCTGCAGCATTATATCTTCAACGGTTCTAATCATCCGCACGTATTGTTCACAAAAAGAGTAAATACACGAAGAACCTATGGTCATTTTATTCTCGCTAGATTAAGTTACACCCGCCATTGAAAAGTCCAGGAATCGATCCTCGGTGAGAAAACACTGAATGTAATAGTTCAGGATACTCTTAAAACTTTTTATCTTCCTTTGGTACTTTTAAATATCAGATCCATCCGTTGGAAGGCAATGGCAAACCGGCATTGATTGACTTTGTCCAAGTAACCTTCTGCTTATAACCTGCCTCCACATCTAATACATCATCTTCTTTTCCTTTGTTCAACGTTTTTAGAAAGTCATTAAAGGTAACGTGAATATGCTGAAGAAACACGATATCTCTAGCAGTTTTTCTCAAACTGTGGTCCTTGAAAATCATCAGGTGGTCCTAAAGCTGCCTTAAGTGTGTGTATGCAGCGCGTGGGGATTCCTGTTGCTCTTTCAATATGCATTTGTCCTGACAGAGGACTCAGGTTGGATTTACAAAAGTGTTATGTTGTCTATCGTCTTCGGTAACTTGCGTTTCAAGTTTTGTACATACAGTGTTATATACAGTGTACTTTTGCCTGCATTCAAATTACTTGGCATGGCATAAAAGAAAGTATTTTAATACAACGTAAATACATCTTATTTTTCTTGTAATAGTATTAGCAGAACTGTGTATGTAGTGCGGTTAAGAAGATACCATGATATATTAATGGTCTGCGTGTTGTCATTTGGTGGTCTGCTACTCCGAAAAGTTTGAGAAACTCTGTTATAAATTTGGGACGACTGAAATTCAGATCCTGGCTTTTTATTGTTTGTCTTGTCTTTTCCTTGCTGCAGATACGTCAGAGCTCTCTATACGGTATTTGTCGAGAAAATTCCCGAATCATACTTTAATGATACAGTGTTACATGCACAATTTATGATGTTAAATTCACGCTTTTAACGTATCACACAACGTTTCGGCTACTTCTGCAGTCATGGCAAATACCTGTTTTTAACACTTTATAAACTGTTCGGTCGTGTCACTTTAAAAATACTCCCCCTCCACTGTGTATATACACCACCGTCAGCAGTGCTTCCATTTATTGAAACATTTTGATATTCTGCGACATCCTGCCTTGTACTGTTAGGGAATAGTCCTATACCGACTCAGTTGACTCGAAACTCCTTTCAGTATCATTTTCATTATTGAGCATAAAAAAGTCAGCTCGTGATGAGTAAACAGGCTGTGGAACTACTTTGGTCTCTTTTTTCGTCAAAGACTGAAAGATGTATATGCGGTCCTTTTTCTACTGATTGGCACGCGAAGATGTTGCATTACATCAAATTTAATTTATTTGTTGTTATGGGTTATTGGTATGAGTTTTATGGGTTAAGAGGTTCAGACTGTTGTTTCATTAATTAATTATTTTGTTTTTTAATCGTTTGTCTACATTCAGCAATTTTATACGCGAATTTTCTATTTGAGAAGTTGCTCAGTAGATGGCAGGGCAGTAGCTACACTAAAAGTATTTAGTGAAACTAGCAAAGCCATTAAAGTAAATGTTATTTATATGAATGTGATTAATGATATGACACTATTATTTGGTTTTAAACGGAGTAAAAAGAATTTTTCATTGAAAAATTTTAAGTTAAATGTCCAATGTATGAGAGGTAATCACTGTGTTTGTATATAAGGTGAACTCAGATTTCATCAAGAGTATTAGTATTCAGAGAAATCTGACTTTTAAATAAATAATGCGTTAAAACTACTACCTAATTTTTATTTTATTAAATCGACTTTATTAGGTCTCTCTAGAGCAGGGGTCGGCAAACTTTCCGACCAAAGAGCTACTTTTCAAATATGGATGAAAGTTGTTTGATAAGTTGTAGTTGCTGGCCAGACAGGAACCTTGCGCGATCTACCGAAAATATTCCCAGGAGCTACCGGTAGCTCGCGATCGACGGTTTGCCGACCCCTTCTCTAGAGTACTCAGATAGTGTGGGTACCTTACAGTCAAGTGTCGTCCCGTTAAAGCACAGACCAAGACCTTTGATTATATCTTGACAATTATAAATTCTATTCACGGGTCTTCAAGATTATGCATTGTCCTATTTTCATTTGGTATTATCATTGTGGTATTTTTCAATGAAGGAATAGTTCAGAAGATACCCCAAAAAGTGGATCTTTCTATATATAAACCTTTGGTTCATAAGCAGCTGACATCATTCATTCCACTACTTCGTTTAGTGTCAGGCTAAAACGCAATAACAGATGCATCAGCTTTGATACTGACAGTCGTTCTGAACAAAGATCATCATCGACTGAACTTAGGCCATTTTTGAAACCTTTCCACCATTCGATGTTTGAGTCGTGCATAAAGCCTCATTCTTACAGGCTGTTGGTAACATTTCAAATACGTCCGTAAAGGATTTCCTCAATTTGACACAATACTTCCAACAAATTTGTTGCTTGTAAATATAGCTCATTTTAACTACCGTACAGTAGATAGCCGGTCCAGACGAGCTGCTACTTGCAAATACTGATTAACGTAACAATTTTATTTTATTGGGTTTGAATGAACTTGACAAGCAGCTGTACCCTAAGCCCGTCACGCGTTTGAGGAATGACGTCCCTCGGGTAATCACTCAACCTGCAAAGCTTAAACCAGACTAATTTCAATAGAAAATTTCACTGAACTGGTTATTGCTGCTGATTTCTGCCTTGGGCATTAAAGGCTTCAATATTGAGCGGCGGTAGCTCAGTTGATGAAACATTGGCTCCGTATTCAAAAGTCCTGAAGTCGATCCAAGTGACTAACCATGCTGACTGCCAGGATGGTACCTTCAAAAGTAGGCCCTGGCCAACTTCCCACATCCTCTCCCCAAACCTATCCCGGCTTGAGTTTGCTAAATAATTTTAAAAATTCAACTTCAATGCCAGACAGGCATGCGCCAAATGCTTGAATCTCATTTTAAATTGAAATGTTATTTTAATTGTTGAAAGAAAAAGCGTGTGATGTCTTATTCATAACTCATCTCAGATCTTGTTCTGGAGACTCCTGGTGCTTAAATTGTAGCAGCCTGCCATCTGATAACTTGGAAGTTGTTTTGAGACTAAGACATCAGGCAAAATCCCAACGTTTCTGGCTTGACGTAGAACGTGTGCAATATGATCTATGCTTTGAAATATTTTATATCTTGTAGATTTATACTGTGTTTATTGCTTACAATTTTGCATATATTACATTTTTTACTATTCCTTTGCTCTTACAGAAAACAAATCATTCCTGCCAGCGTCATTCTGCGACGAGAGCAGAAATGGCTGCACATGTTGGCAAACTGGGAAAAATTCATGACAAAAAAGTACAAAAAGGTAAATTTTCAGCTACATCTAAGTGATAAAAATATTATTTTCTTTTTTAAGTTGAATTTCTGGGCTGGATACGACGTAAAATTTCTGGTATTCTTGTCTTTTGTGTCTTATGTTAAATATGTTGCCCTGGTATAAGTGTCTGGTTTAATTTTTCTTATTGAGCGAAATTATGTTTGCTCTGGATGTTGTAAATGAATTATAAAAAATAAATTACAACATTAGAAATTTACGTTCCGAATGCGTCTACGTAATGAGCAGGATTATTCACTGAATTGTTCCTATGGATTCATGGTTTCTCCCGTAGTAACTTGTTAGCCCAAGTACTACGGTATCAGTTTGTTAGAAGGTTCACCATGTCTCTTTGTGGTAGAAGTATTCTAGCAACAGCTCGTTCATATAAGAAATACGAGCTATGGATGTTACCAATGTCTGGTCATGAAATTATAAAATCCGCCTGTTTTTGCATGACCATGGTATGGACTTCAGGCTGTTTCCTCAGGGTTGACTCTGGTCATTTTCCGGGCTTCATGTAATCATTCCTTACATCGATACGGCACCCAGAAAAAATAAACACATTCTAATTGGCGGGGATTTTCAAGGATATAGAAGCGCTTTCATAGGGGTTGTATTCGAAGAACGAAGATGTCGTATCGTTATCATGTCTGGATACGATTTTATCGAATGACCAGAAGCTTGTGTTGTGCTTAGAACAGTTGAATATTGAGAACCGTGCCTTGTAGCTGTAAACAGTTAACTCGTGGTCAGTGATGAACATAATCATATGTGATAGCAGTCTCACATCCAAATGAAAATTGTATTTGAGGGACAGAAATAAACAAATAAACACTATCATATACTTTCGTTGTTTTATTTTGTTAACTAATAGCCAATAATATGTAGTCTGCTGGAGAGAGAGAAGAGAGCGAACGAACGAACAAACAAACAAACAAACAAAAGAACATTTGGCGATACAAAAATATCTGTTGCAGTTGTTCACTTAATAACTGCCCGTGAATTAAATACAAGGCTAAAAATATATTTACTTGTTCCTTGATGATCGTCCAAGGTTTTTAAATTAATGGGTATTTTGATTACTACTAGCCGCTAAGGGTGTAAATGGTTGACTTTCTTGTCTTACTTGTTTCCAGGTTGTGTTGGTTTTTGTTAGAAGTGGCCAAAGAAAATCTTTAAGTAAGAACTATTATTAAATCGCATGTGTATCCGCTGTAAACTGGTGTCCAATTTCCAGAGAGGACAGCACCCTTCTCTGTTCCTTACTCATATTGAAGGAACAGTTTTATATAGAAGAATTCTAACGATGTGTCCAGGATCTGGTGCGACTGATTTTTTTCTCTCTTGATGAGCAATGGCCTTGGTGTTAAACTATGTCCAGCCGTAATTTACGTCGATCGTTTGTTTCAACCTTAAATGTAATAGTACTTTACTACACCCGTCGGAAAATGACAATGCAATTTTGTTGAAAGTAGTCAGAAGTCACATTTAATCAAGTTTACCAAATGCGATTGTGGAGGATGTTCAGCCACTGCGATGCCTTTTGAGGCCAGAAGGATCATTATACACCGCTCTTAGCGTGTCATTGCAGTGCTTACATACCTGTTGTGAACGTCGTGTTAGCTCGTGAGGCGGCAAAGCATGCACAAATCTTTCCCCAAACCGTTTTCTGGTCGAAGGATTTCACCCACTTTTTCGGATTTCTTGTGGGGGTCACGACTTATTTTAGGTGAAGGGCACGTGGAACGTTTGTAATGTCCTTTTGACATCACAAAATTGAGCATACCGTCAAAATAATCACTATCATGTACACTTTCCATCATTTTGTACATGTCACCAGCAGTTTTGCCTATTTTAAAATTTTATTTTCGCTCTTTGCCCTTTTCCGACGAGCGTCTGTTGAAACATTAAATATTATAACACTATTGTTCATCTAGAAACTGGAGAAAAACAAAATTGTCGCACACTGTGTATGTCTTTAAGTTTGTGAATGCCAGCGAGACTTAAGTTTCAAATTTTTATTGTAGAAATATCTGCAAAGACTATTTCATAACACTATTTTTATTATTTTTAATTTCACGTCGATTCTTTGAATATGAATGTAAGTAAACATAAAATAATCATAAAAGTGTTTGGATAGAAACCTGAAATTACTATTGACATTTTCTTCACGCCAATGGTACGTGTTATTTAAATACATAGTAGGCTGTAATCTGTGAAAGTCATTCCCTATTTATCCCAATTTATATTTGATAATTATTGTAAAACGAATAAACGAGAAAATCTGCCAATGTTGTGCTTCAATCTTAAATCTACCTCCGAAAAGTTAGGAAGTAATTATGTGGTAGTGTTTTCAGTGCATTGTATTGTTCTTTGCTTAACTGTATGTACTTGTGTTCTTTCGTAGGTGCGTGAGCGATGTCGGAAGGGTATCCCTCCATCGGTCCGTCCGCGTGCATGGCAGTATCTGTGTGGTGGGAATCTCCTTTTGGAGCAACACAAGCACTTCTATTTGCAGCTTGTGTCCGAGGAAGGCGACCCCAAGTACGTTGACGACATCAAAAAGGACCTCCATAGGCAATTCCCTTTCCATGAAATGTTTATAGCGCAAGGAGGACATGGGTAAGTAACACGATTATTGTATTATAAAATTGTCCTTGTTTTCTACTGGAACTTTAAATTCATTCTTAATTCATGAACTAGATTTTATGTGGGTTTTAGAACCAGTATAATTGTTCATTCTGATATATTACGCTAACAAACTGCTAGTATCAGACCGGAACTTGGAACTTCAATGTTGATTTAGAAAACGGTATTTGGTGCGTTCATTTCTGGAAGATCTACTTACACAGCAAACTTGGCGTAAAGTTATATTAGTGTATTCTCATTTAAGGCGAGACACCCTGTGGAGCGTATATGTCTGTAAATACGGGCGTCAAGTAACACAGACCAAAAGATCATTTCTAGTTTATGATTTTGATTATAGATGATATCATTGGTTCTTCTGACAGTCTTATAATCGAACTTCCATGGAGACACGATAGAGTGGTGAGGAAGCGGTAGAAGACAACTACTTTGCTTTTCTTATTAGTCATAGGGTTCTAACCTATGGTACCGAGCCGCCGTAGCTCAGTGCTAGAGCGTTGGCGGAGCATTCGGGAGGTCATGGGTTCGATTCCAGCGGCCGACCATCCTGACTGAGGTTTTCCCGTCACACCAGGCAAATGCCGGGATGGCACCTGGCCGACACCTTCCCGAATCCTTTCCCCTCCCCTATCCCGGCCTGAGCCTTAGATGCCTAAAGGCCATAAATACAATTAAAATTCTAACGTATGGCAGGTTGTAAGTCAGGATTTTTTGCTGGACTTTTGCCTTAATTGTTTATAGACCTATTCACTATAATATTGTTCACGTATAAAAGTTGCCCTTTGGGAGATGTGGAAAAGTTTAGCGCATTCTAAACTTAACAAATGGACCTACAAAACAACAGAAGTTTTCACACAGTTTAGTTAGTACATGTAGATACATCGAGATACTCTTAGCATCTCCCTAGTTCAAATATATTTCGTAATTCTCTGTCATTTGGTGTTAAAATAGAAACAGTATTATTTCGTTCAAAAAATTTATTTATTTCATATTCATACTATTGGGCCAAAGTTGTGATTAAACACATTTTTGGCGCCAATAGGAAGACTGGTTTGTTTAAATACTTGAGGTGATTAGTTTTCTGCTATGTCATTTGTGTATTGTTAGTTGAGTACTTGAATTTGTGTTTTTTCTTTTGTTATAGTCAGAAGGATCTGTTTCACGTGCTGAAGGCGTATTCCATCTTGAACTCGACAGTGGGCTACTGCCAAGCACAGGCTCCTCTCGCTGCTTTTTTGCTCATGCACATGCCAGCGGAACAGGCGTTTTGGTGCCTTGTCTCAGTCTGTGATAAGTATTTGGCCGGGTATTACAGCCAAGGAATGGTAAGCTTCACTGTTATTCTCATTACTCTGTGTCCAATATACGTGTTGTTCAGATATGCTACGGTCACATTTGCGAGATGCCTCTTGTTTGAAGCTGACTATTCTGGAAGATAATTTCTCTTTCTTATTAGTCAGGCTAGCTTCAGTGATATTCTTATCAGCTTAAGCAGTCCCGATAGGTGACTGAAGAGCTCCTAATCTGTGTATATCCGATGCACAATGGAGACTACAACAGTTAGCGTAGAAACCTAAACAGGAGCTTTATAATTAAACTTCAAGAGCTCTAAGCATCCCAACTTAATTATATTAATCTTCTAATTAGAACTAAAGAGCATACAGAGTAAAAGGTTATGTTATTCTTTCATCAAATAAAACAATTCGATCGTAATTGTGGGGTCTGTCAGAATAACGTACCCTGCGTACTGATCAGACTGGTAACACTAATAATTTGCACAAACTTGTTTATTATATCTTTTTTACATAAAACAATCAACCAAATTCATATAAAACATCACACACTAACTTTCCCATTAATAATACATTTGATCATACCATACAAAACAAATCTTTCATTCATCTGAAACACACACTCATTAGGGTGGGCCAATTATTATTATTGGCGTTCGAGTTGTCATGAAAAGTTGTGCATTGGTACCAAATAAAGCCATGCCAAATATGGCCATTCTAAAAATATTTAATCGTACCCCTGGACCCCTAAAGGGCCTTCTTTTTTTTCTTCTTCTTCTTCTTCTCAAAAACAAGTAATAAATATATGATACCAGTTTCCACATTTTAGGGTTCGGGTACTTATGAAAAGTTGTGCATTGGTGCGAAATGAAGCAATGTCAAATATGGCCGGTTTTGGCCGTTTTCAAACTAAACTTTTCGCGGGTTCCGGGATCCGGCTGTGTTTCGGGCGAACAAACATAATAACATAACATTCTATAACTTTTGCATGGAAGTCAAACTCAAATTTTTAACATTTTTTTTTCGAGGGGGTAGGGGGGGAAACGAACTTTTTTTTTTGTTTAGTTTGAATTTGGTAGAATGTTATGTTATTTTTGTTCGCCGAAACAAAGCCTGATCAAAAAATATCTAGCCGGGTCCCGGAGCCCGCAAAAAGTTTAGTTTGAAAATGGCCAAAACCGCCCATATTTGACATGGTTTCATTTCGCACCAGTGCACAACTTTTCATAAGTACCCGAACCATAAAATGTGGAAACTGGTATCATATATTTATTACTTGTTTTTCAAAAAACAATTGGGCTCTCTAGGGGTCCAGGGGCTCGGTTAAATATTGTTTTAGGATGGTTATATTTGGCATGGCTTTATTTGGTACAAATGCAAAACTTTTAATAGCTCGAACGACAAATCTGAAAAAAAAAAAAAAAATCGGCCCACCCTAATACATATCTTTCTATCAAAAACTATCCTGTGCTGCCACCTATTAATGAAAATTACTACACTTTTTTATATACTGCGAATCCTACACTCTGTTCGTACTTATTGATCATACAAGTAGGCCTATTAAACATAACTATGCATGTATCATAAGTAGACCATATTATGTACTTAAACGTGGGACTACGTATTTAAGCGATTTCGAGACAAATCTACTTTTCTAATAATGTCGGTGGTATCATATTCTGGGGCAGAACAGCGAATATGCATTTTGTATAAAACTAGCAGGGTGATTTTAAAGTTGTGTTTTTTCTGAGAGTTCTCATTTTAGGTACAGATTAAATGGAATAATGTCATAAATGTAAATTAGATCAGAAAATTAAAATAATCAGAATAGTCCTTAGCTTGTACTATTTTCTGTCATGTGATGTTTGAATTCTGAAACATTGCATCACAAATTTGATTCTTAATAGCAGAGAAACTTCGTGTTTATAAGAAAAGAATATAGGGATGAACCGGATGCTTATTTTACTCAATGATGTGCTTGCTGTCACTATTCTCTCTCTAGGATTTCCCCTTTACGCTTTTAAAAATACTAATAATCTGCGTTATGCCGGAAATGGGGAGTGTACAGTAGTAATGTAGTATAATAAGAAAAAAAAAGTACTATGAAAGAAGAGAAATTCACTAGAAAAATAGTGTTAGTGTTTCGTCTTACATCCTGTGTTCGTTGATACGATTGATCCTATTGTTATTTTCTAGAGCCGTAGAAAATAAGTTATTAAATAAAGTCCTTTTGTCATTTTTCAGAACTATTTTCTGTGTTGTATTGTGAGGGTCACTCTTGATATATACGTAACTGAAATTATATCGTTAGAAAGACTCCCCGATATTTTGCACAGAAGTTTGTAACCAAGATCAAGCAGTTTCGGGGAATCCCTTGATTTGTTTCGCCGGTGTACTAATTTTGTTTATATCTTCATGTGATCTAACAGTTCCACATAAGGTCGTGAATAAACACCTTTAGTCTGGTATTCATTTACAATGGCCTAATGGTCCCAGATCACACTCTTCATGGATCCACTGCATTGATTCGTTCTTGGTCTTCAGGTAGTAGGTTTTATCAACTGTTATAGTTTGTCAGATGAAATTGCGTACACCAAGTGAAAACTAATCGTAAAATTTCGTGAGATGTTTGTCTTCATCACCCAGCTACTAACTGGATAGTTTTCTCATGCTTAACTCGTCCTGCAAAATGTGCTACATTTTTTGCAGCCTTGATTCCTAAGCTTCGCTATCCGTTACATTATAGTTCTCCTGTGTGTTAAATTCAGCGTATGTTCTTTGTCCACTGCCGTCCTGGGTATTCCTTCGTCTTTTGTAATGTCCTCGCTTTCCTGAAATGAGCAACCTAGAATTATGTATGGTCTAGGAAGGGAACCAGTTCTTCTCTTCTACGACCACAACAACTTTATGGTTTGGTCTGTTGTGTTAACCCTTATTAACATAAGTAAGTGAATTTTATTTTTGTTGGGAATATGTCACAAGGGCACAATTTATATTACTTTATACGAATTTTCTTAATACTGTTATGCCGGATATATATAAGGAAAATTTATAAGATAAAAAGGGAGGAATACTTACAGCATATTTGTTCCAAATAAAAAATAAACACACATATATATATATATATAT